>LDEE01000002.1:1019630-1254501 GCA_001021365.1 Stachybotrys chartarum | reverse complement strand
TGTGTGTGTGTGTGTGTGTGTGTGTGTGTGTGTGTGTGTGTGTGTGTGTGTGTGTGTGTGTGTGTGTATGTGTGTGTCTCTGGTATATGTGTGTGGTGGTGTTGGGCTGGTTATATTAAGAGGAAGATACCAGGTCCAGACCGATATGGCTTCCAAGCTCTTGGTGTGGTGAGTGACCAGAGCAGCTGTGGAAGTGGTGAGAGGTGGATGCTCAGGTATATGTATTGCAACCCTGTCGTGTAAGTGAGGAGCGGAGGACAGATCCCGGGCTCAGCGGTGGATGTATGATGTATTACTGATCAAAGAAGCGTGCAAGGTGGGTAACTATCCAAACCGACGGTGTGCCCAGGCTGCGGGATGGATGGGTGGGAATTAAAAGAGAGGGGGGGTGCGAGTGCGTGTGTTGATCGTGCAAGTTTTAGCGGATGGGCCCCAAGCAAACTAGGTGGTGTGGGTGTGAAGGTTCAAACGAGAGGAATTTTGGGCCTGAACCAAGAGAGAGATGGACCGAGAGAGAGTAACGGACGGTGTGGTGGGCGGAGAGGGAAGCTAATATGTGTTTCGTGAAAAAGGAAGCAGGAGAGGTTTTGGCACACGAGAGTCTCGCAGCTGGCATGCCAAGCACAGGTACGAGAGAGAGACATTCACACGCAGCTCACGAGGGCGTGCGCGATGATGGTCAGTTGTTGAGCTTGAGCCCAAAGGGCTGACGATGGGGGGCTCTCTCACTTCTCCCAGGAGGGGGGGGGTGCGAGCAACTTCCCTGAGACCAAGACAAAAGGGTCACAGGCACAGGCACAGGCACACACGCCCCCTCCCCGGCTGCTGCTCAGCACGCAGAGTTGAGCATTCGCCAAAGCCTGCATTTCTCAGCCGGCTGCTATTACAAACTCCTCCTCCCGTACAGCCTTGGCCCGTCCATTTCCGGATATCGCCGTTTAGAATTTCCGCAACAAAAAAAAAAAAAAAAACCCATCAGTCAATTAGAATCCCCAATCCCAGGCCCCGTTTTAGCCGGCTACCATCTGGTCCCCTTGGTGTTGCAACGAACTCCAGTACCGGATCGAGAACCTCCTTCTGCCCCCCACGGCAAGGGCTTGAAACTATTGTGTTTGTTTGTTTTGTTTTCTTTGCTGGCTTTTTGGAGGGGGACGCCCTGCGAGGGTTGGGCCATCTCAGCTGGATGGGGGAGGCCCAGAACCTCGGGTTCGAGGGGAACCGGCGCGCCACGACCACGCCTAATGGGCAGACAAGGCGGGAGAAGAAGCAAATAAAAAAGAAAATAGGTCGGGAAGGCGCTTCAATCCACGGACAAAGCCCGGATATGACCGGGGGAGGGGCCAAAGGGCTGCGCGAAACATGCCCATCTCTCTTACAAGCTGGGGCGGGTTTTCCGCTGATGTTTGTTTGTCAGCCTCAAACCCGCTNCCCCCCCCCCAGGCAACATGGGAGAAAAAGCATTGTAGCATCTTCCCTGGGCCACAGGATAGGCCCCCGTGCGGATACCCGGTGAGAAAGAAGGAAAGAAGAAAAATCAAAAGAAAAAGCTCCCGAGAAATTGGACCAGGCAGTCGAAGCCCGATGACTCCACGATATCCCCTGCCGCACCTTGCCCCTTGCACACACGCCCTGCTGGTCCCTGGTTCATCAGCAGCGCAGCCCTTTTCCCATCGCCCGCGCACATGGCCAAAGGCGATGCAAAAGCGGGCTTCCTCTGGTCTTTTTTCTGCTTTTTTCCTTCTGCTTTCTTTGAAGTTGCATAATAACCGTAGGTGGTTTGTAATTGCTTCCAGGTTAACGCACTGGACGGGCCTGGGCAGTCGTGGGCACCCGCGCACACAGACATTCGCCAAGCTTGCAATCCACGCACCCCCCCTCCGCCGCTAGAACGGCAATCATGACGTCGAGATCAAGGGACCCACGCAAGGAAATGGAGGTTGAGCATCCAAGGTTTTTCTTTTGTTCCCGCTTTGGATAGCAGCCTGGCTGTGACGATCGCTCAGGGACAGGAAATAGAAGGGGAAACAAAAAGACACGAAGCATGGTAAAACACGGCCCTCCGCATGACGGCGCATACGTGCACAAACATGCGGGTGATCATTGCGCATTACGGCCGTCTTGTTGTCCTCGCAGCCTGTGTCTGTGGGATGGAGGATGATTATGGGCGGTGCCGCTGATGCAATCGTTCAACAACACGCACGCACATTGGGTCTCAGCAAGCGCTGTCTTTGCTCCCTGCATCGTGCCCTCGTGAGGAAGGGCTCCTTCTGATTTTCCTTCTCACCTTTTCGTCTTGGCGCCTCTTTACTTGAGAAGGCCAACATCCCCAGTTTTATGTCTCGAGTGCACGTCCAGGGTGCGTCCGTCCGCCGTCTTGGTTCACGCTCACGCCGATGGCAATCTCTCGTTGCTTTCTTCTGCCTCGTCTTCTTCTGCGCTCGCTTTGGCTGCGTGAATATCGTCACCGCCTGTGCCTGCTGTGTCGGTGTGTTGCAGGCTACTGTGCCTGCTAAACTCGCTGAACGGAGGATCCGCTAGCTCCCCTCGTCGTCCCTTCACAGGGTGTGCGCGTGTGTCAGTTCGTGTGTGAGTGGGCTCGTGAGGTGCCCGTCTCACTCGGATAACTCTTCGCGGGCAATAAACAGAGGAGGACCAGAGTACAGAAGAGATGCCCGGAGACGAAGATTACGGCGCCATCTCTGTGCGATGCCTCGCCGGGGACCCGGACGTCTGACAAAGAAAACACCCCGCAAGGATGTCCCCGGCAGCAACAGCAGAGGGACAAAAGAAAAGAAGCTGCTCCTGTTGGTCATGACCCTCGTTACTCCCCCAACTTCCCGATGACTATGCCCTGCAGGGGACGGCCGCCCTGTCTGCATCTGCCCGCCCCGTGCGGTCGGTGTTCTGGACCTCCTCTTCCCCCGGGCGACTCTTCACGGCCGCCCGGCTTCCTTTGTTAATTGATTTGACTCAGGAACGCGGGTCTCACCCGTCGTAACGCGTCCTCGCACCGTGGGGGGAGGGGATGAAGCATTCCTGGGCTGCTCCAGCGCGTTGGCCGTTGTGAAACGCTTGTTTTCTTGTGCGCTGTTCGTGCCTGACCGTGTCTGACATTCGTTGCATCGCCCGCCGCCGTGCTAGGAGGGCCCCCCCCCGGAACATCGTGAACTTCTTCCTCAATCGTGAGCCTCACTTACACACGCCACCCCCTGGTCCCTGGGAGCCTGACGTCGGGCAGCTGCCTCCTCAGTTCGCCGTCCAGATTCCCGGGTCCAGCCTCTTTTCCCCTTGCCTGATCAGCTGCCCAGCATTTGGAACAAGTTCATCCTGGGCTCCTGTATCAATGATTACCGTCATCTCCCCAGGTTACCAAAGTTCTGGCCACTAGGATCTGACTGCGCCGGGATGCCTGCCAACGCCCCCCCGGGTCCAGAACCGGGGGACGAGGCAAGTAATTAGCAGCAGCGCTCTCGTTTACGTCCCGACGATTCAGATACAATATTGCGGTCTGCTGCTCAGCTTCTGCCACGGGGGGGTTCCGGAGCTGCGTGCAGCGGCGCAGTTGAATGTCCATTTGACCATTTACTACTACTGCATGCACGCACGCACAGTCTACTATCATGCTCTCTTCCGCCCGATGTAACTGCACCACTTTCCCTCCCTTGCCGGCGGGGGGGCCAGCCACCGTAAGATCAGCTTCTGATGCATCTCACATGAGCCCAAAGGTACCATCGTGTCTTCCCCGCAAAGCTGGCCCTGCCCGGTCTCTTTCTGGTTGGGACAAGGCGTGTGCAGCAAACCGGTCATGAGGGCCATATACCAAGCACCCCGATGCAGGGAACAAACTTGCTTGGCCGCACCAGAAGGGCATAGCACCGCCGGTGGGCTGTCTTGTACCTGCAGCCAGCCACGGGCAGCTGACCTTCCGAACTGCCCCCATGCTGCAGCGTCCTCTTTCCTGGCTCCTTCTGTTCCTGCATGCACGATCGCCAGCGCAGCAGCGCAGCCTGCAGTGCATGCCAATGCACCTTGTGCCAGGGAGAGGACCAGGGGTGGGGGGGGGGTGGAGGCCTTCTTTGCCAACTCAGCTCTCAGGCACGATGAACTCCAGATCTCAGGTACCCAGGGCCCCCTCCCCCGATGCCCGCCAACGTGACCTGTTGAATGGGTGCGTTTGCAGCAGGCAGTCTCTAGATGTTCGGTTTCGGCCTGTGCCATCGTCCCATGTGGGCGCCGCACTCGGGGACTAGCTCCGCCCGTAGCAGCGTTAGCCGGTGATCCTTCTCCCATAGTACGTCCATCATGACGACGACGTGCAAGGCACGCCCCGAGACCTTGATCCTTGCCCACGGAATCCGACATATCCGGGTACGGACGTACAGGAAATAAAAGAAGAGCCCTGCTCGGTGACTGTACAGTATCCGAACTGCTTGCGCTTGCAAGGAGACGGGCAACAAACACGGTTGAGCTGGCGAGAGCAGGAATAGCCGGCGTCGAAAGGCAAAGCAGCAGGAGAAACAGAAACGCACAGGCACCCGATCGGCGATAGCACAAGGTTTGCGGTGAAGCTGTGTGACACTGGCAGCTGCGGCTTGTCGTTGTCCCCACCGCACAATGGCGGCCCATGATGGCTTCAAAGCTACCGTTGGCTACCTTGATCAACCCATCACCAGCCTACCCCATCCCACAGAAAACTCACGATGCCGCCGGCAGAACCTTCAAACCTTCAATAGGCAGCCCAAAGCTAAGCCCTTCACCGCCATCCCTCCGAACCCCCCCCCGCGCCTCCATCTGTCCCTCGTTTACGGACTACTACCTATTCAGTTGCCTCACGGTCCCCCTCCCCTCCCCCCATTCTGCCCCTCACTTGATTCAACACCACCAACAGGGAGCGAGGGCAGGTCGCAGTGGTGCACCCAGAACGGCTACGGCCGAACGGGCGGTGTGTGGCCACTCCGCTGCCTGGCCGTAGCCCTGCCGTCTTTTTGCCAGCCAAGCTCGGTTTTCTCTTTTTTGCCTTGGTTATCGTAATCGTAATGAACCATGGGCATCTGGGCAATTCAACCCTTGCAACCCGTCCCAGCCAATGAGCTTCCAGAAGCGGCCTCCCGAGCGATCGGTCGTACCGGGGGCCCTGGTGCTACGGGAGGGTTTCCTCCCTCTTTGCCATTTCCCCTTGCAGCCCGCCCTAGCACGCATCCGGAGGTCAGCTCGAGACGGCAAACACCATTGGCTTTGTCGGCGTGCCATGCGTATTGTGTCAATCCCATCCTGCCAGGTCCGGGTTGCAGCGCGGCGGCAGGCAAAAGCCGTTGGATCACACGAGGAAAAGCAACTACACACCGCCCTCCAACAGTATGCAGGGAGGGTTTGTTTCGCATGCACTCCATAACTCAGTTATCTGGATCTCTTTTCCATTGACCCATAGTTTTCCAACGACTACTCTGGGTGGCATGCGTTAGCAATGACGCGGCGGTGAATGCAAAGCACATGCAGATCCAGATGGGCCACGCGACTACACAGACCCAGCCTCCCCCGCGGCCACCTAGTACTGCAGAGCTTCGTCGCCATGCGCGTTGCACCATGGTTGCTGCACGTCTCCATAGCTGCAGTAGGTGAAGCAATTGGCAAACATGGTCCAATCACTTCCGTTGCTAGCGTTGGTGCCACCTTGTCCGGCCGTCCATCAACTCACTAGGAGGAAAGGCAAATGCCACATGGACGGGAGGGCCGCCTGTTAGAACTTGCTCCCTGCACCAGAAACCTGCGGCTCCTTCGCAAGAGGTATACTTCCCATTCCCACACAACCTTTACGTGTGAGCTTCAGGGTAGCGGCGCCGCAAACTGTCTGTCTGTTTGCAACCCTCGCAACGGGCCATCTTATTCCACACCACGGTACCTGCCTCCGAGACTGTGCCGATTGTCCTGTTAGCTAGTTCGCCATGTTGTTGCATTCCATTTCTCACCAAAACTCTATTTCTTCGTCGGGGCCTTTTGTTAGTCCGACTTCTCCCGCGGGACCACCCATTTGCCTGCAAACAGCGACACTATCCGTTCCTTGTCCGTGTTCCGCAAAACGGGTGTTCTCACTGCAGAACGACCTTTGATAGTATTGCGCTTTTTGTCTGTACTCTGAACTCGGGGATCCTCGCAACATTACCCCTGGGTGATCTACGGCATTGCCTGTGCCTCTTCCTGTCTGACAAAACACTTGCCGTCTCTATGTTTAACTTCCGCCCCGAGCCTTCCGTCGCATGAACAGTCAACATCTTTCTACCCATTCATGCCGTGCATCCCGTCATCGTTAGCATCAACACCCGGGATGTGCCGAAGCGGACTTGGAAGGGGGCGTGAGAGAGACACACACATCGTGACCGGCTTGACACAACTTTGTCTCGCCCGTCACAACCCTCGTCGCGTGACGCGTCCCCGTTTTCTTGCTCTCAAGGGCTTATCAATCGGGCAGGTTGCAATAACCCGGGCCATCATCATCCTTCCCGCAGTAAGTTGCCGGCGGGCAATCACCAGGCTAAAGACAGGCGACTTTGTTCCAGGTTTCGAAACATACAGGTGACCAGGGTGGGAAAGGGAAAAAAAAGGCGGAGAGAAAGTCCGCAGATTGTTCAGCAAAACAACATGTCATAAGCTGACCCGCATATTGTCAACGTTTCGACTCAACTTGGGCGTCTGTGCTTCCCCTGATTGGCATTTGCTTGACATCACAGGGCAGTCCCATATTGCAGCGAGAGCCGTGGCTTAGCAGAAACGTGTGTCCGTCTTGCCCCAGGCAGTAGTGTTGGGGATATTCCCGTACGACAGCAGCAGAAAGGAAAAAGCTCGCGCACGCCCCCTCCATCTCGGCTACTCGGTACCTGATCATCATTCGTAAACGCCACGCTTGGCTGTCACCAAGATTCCGTCCATTCCCCTAGGCACCACACTACGTGCACCAGTCCCCATCCAAGGTTCCGCGGCTCCAAACCCGCCAATACTTTGCAGTCGTGGCTGGGCCTAGCAGGATATCACATAACCCGGTCGTATGATGGAGAATGCCGTAGCTTCATTTCTCATTCCTACCGAGCATCACGGCAGGCCAGCTCTCGGTGTGTGCCGGTGGCGTGATACGTACGCCAGGTCCGCCTCTGCATTTCTCCGTCACTTCAGGCAGTGTACCACCCGTCAAAACCTGTCTCCTGGCTTGTGCAACCCGCATGTATCCGTATATGGCTGCCGTGCGATCCATATTGCAGAGATATTGCTAAAGCCATCCCGAGCTTGTTTCGTTTGTGCCACCCAACTCCCAGTCCTTTGGCGCCGTCAATTAAGCCAGTCACGCCGAAGAAGGGCAAACCTCAACACCACGCTAGGCGTCCGCGCGACCAGTTCTTGGTACGAGTATGGTTACACTTCATTCTTGGTATCGATTTCTTGTGCCAGAGGCTTGGCCTTTTGTCCCCACAGTGATGAGTCTCTGCTAAGATCCGGTAGCTGGCACGCCTCCCGCTCCGCGACACGCCGTCCATCAGACCAGACGTGACCTTCTTGGTCGGCCGACTAGGCTGGGAGATGTTTTCCCCCTCGTACACGCCCTCATTCGTCATCCCGAGCACTTTGCCACTGATGTGCAACTAGGACGACGGGCCCTAGGAAGAAACATGAAACATCCCCAACAGGGAAGTTGGGATCGAGCTTTGGGCGATGCAATCGCCGCAAAGGCCTAAAAGCCTCGATACCAAAATAGAAATCAACCATCCATCACCGATGCGTTGCCCATGCCATTCATGCCATGTTTTCCAAAACGCCCATAGTAGTCTATATCATCTCCTATGGGCAATGTTAGTCCACGGACCTCGCTTGTCGCCTTGGCAGAGACATCCATGGCACATGCGAGTCCGTGAATTGCGAAAAGGAAACCAGAAAATCAAAAAGGAAAAGGTGCGCCGATCATCGCCAGGCTTGAATAATACAGAAGACACTCGAAAGAGGAGGAAAACAAGGCTGCGGCACATGGGGCCAATGGTGGTACAGTGGACGCGGGGCCCGCCGATCATGGGCCGGCCTGTTTTGGAGGTCCTGGGAAGGAATGAATGGATGGTGATGTGGACGACTCGATAGACGCGTAAAGCGCTGTGCCCGTCATGACGTCTCGCATGTCTGACAGTGACGTCGAAAGGACTGAAAAGCTCGACTATCAATCATGCGCCTGACATCCTTTCGACTCCTGCATAACGACGCTCACACCAATGATGCAGCTCATCACTCGATGATACCGTCCGGCTCGCCAGGAAGTCTCTTGACTCTCCTCTGCTGCCAGTCGTCCAGATCCTTGGCCGCCAATCTCTGCACCCGCGTTAGCAATGGTACGACCGCCGCCGTCGCCGCCACGCTGCAACGTACGTAGTATTCCTCCTTCATGTCCACCTTGCGGGCGCCGCGGCGCAGGTTGAGGGTCTCGTCGGTGGTCATCTGGCGGACCTTGCGGTCGTTGCGCTCGTACCGCACGGCCGTCGCCGGGGTCACGACGAAGGAGGCGGCCACCATGACAGAGATGAAGGGTAGGCCGAAGGTGAGGAACGGGTGCTTGTTCATCAGGGCTCGGTATCGGGCGCCCCAGGTGTTGACCTCGCCTGTGCCGCGGAATTTGTTGTTGGGGAATGCCGGCATCGTGACAGTATCGACGTGTGCGAATTGGAGGCGCTGGATTGATTCGTGGTGTAGTCCTTTATGGGCAGGCCCTCGTTGAGAGTCGGAAATGTCGAATGGAGACTTGCAATTCATCAAAGGATGATCCGATCTTTCAGGGTAGGCCCCGTCGCCGTCATGACTAATCGTGCCACTGATTCCTTTGACATCAGCGTCACCCGAGCAAGAACACACCAATGAGACAATGTTCAAAGTTGCTTCAACAGACCGCTGCTCAAGAATGAAGCTGGATATACCAACTGTCTGTATCATTTATTAGGCGTTATGGGAGATGAGCTTCGTTGGGAAGTACTTTCTCGGATATCTGCAGGGCACCCCTGCGCTCAAGCAGTTCAGCCCTGATCGCGATCTTTCATGCGATCGAGCACGAGGCGCTGTAAACCGAGACAGAACTACAAAACTCAGCTGATAAACTCACCTTAGGACGGCTAGCCAGCAAGACAATGCGGAAGGTAGATGCGCCGAATGAAATGAGGTATAGCCATAGGATTGGACTAGGTAGCATGCTAGGTCGATCATCGGCTTGATGCCGTTGTCAGACGTTCACTGAGCCTCCGGGAAGGGATAGGGAGATTGCCTTATACGAAAACCTGACGGACAAAGATACTTCTGAGTCTCGAGACTGACGAGGTTGAGGCGGTTATCAGAAATGACAACTTTCATGCCTTGGGACGTCGTCCTGCGCTCCAAAAGGTTATATCCACATGCTGGAAATGCGAGCGTAGAACAGTCGATGCGATTCATTGCTCACAAGGCAGGAGGGCACGTCAACCTCAACCATTCACACGGCTCATTATTCGGTGAGCTGGGAGCCTCGTTAGGTCATGTGATAACACGTTGTAGGAACTGCTTACAAAGTCTTCAAATGCATGGTGCATATGTAGAGCCCCGTACATGCGCGAAAGGAGAATACCATCTTGTTTACATGCTGGAAGAATATGATACCTCGCTCAAGTCTGCATGCAATGGTGCGTACTGGGATTGGTCTCCATGGCACCCGACCCATCTGTCGCTGCCCGGCCTTTAATCACAGCCAGAGTCATTGGTAAAAACTAATTAGTTGGTCTCGTACGTTGGTACTCAATATGAACAGAGATCTCGTGGTCCATCATCTCATTGTTCAGCCACCCGACGGCACGTTTTTCGAGTCCACCACGTACCTTCAAGGGCTTGACTGATCCCAGAGAGTGCTACCTGTTCTCCAGTCGCGTCGTAGAGAAAACCCCGGTTTTCACAACGGAGCATCTGTCAGCTTCAATAACTGTTCTCGGATGATTGCCTGCATATACGGCATCTTTGCCCCAGACGGTTAGGTGCAGGATCCAAAGGAGTTCGTGCTCACAATAAAAGACCTCGTAAAGATGATTTGCTGCCAGATATTCGGTTTCTAGGTCACCAACCGAAGGAGAATACCTGGTTGGAACTTCGTTTGAAGTGCTGATGTACAGCCAGGCAATCGTGTACAGGCGTAACCAGCAATCCTTTGCGAAGAGGAACAGGCATAAAGATATTAGATATTTCCAAGAGAAAAGCGTACGTCAAAGCGGGCCAGTATTGAAGATGGGACGCACTGCCGTAGGTGGTGCTGTATTGTGATGTTGTCATAATCGCGGAGGTGCCAGTAACCAGCAAGATCCGGCGATCAAAAACGTCGAGCCCTCTCCCAATTTTCCAGACCGCGTGTTCCAAATACTTGTAAGTATTTATAAAACAAGCCCCTGCTTGTAAGCATCTCTGTCGTTGCCAGCAACCAACCCGTCTTCCAGGTGGTGGGCGGGAACCCAAGCAGGACGCCGGTGGAAGCTTTCGCGGATAGGGGTCACAGGCGCGGCATTCAGACAGAACCACATGTCAGCCTAGCAACTATGCTCGGGCATGATCTAAACCACCTCCTAGTTGATGTCCATTGAGCGATGACTCATTCGGTTCATATGCTGCTGCCGAGTCGCCACCTAGTCCATCCTCTCTTCCCCCTTTCATCTTGTTAGGGGAAATCTTCCAGTTTGCAGTCGCTCAGTTGACCGTTTACCCCAAAGCCTTTGGATACTTGTACCAAACACTCCCTTACTACCGAACACGTGGCTCGTAGTCATGAGCAAATCAGTACCTAGATCTTATTAATTGCGTTAGTATGAGATATGGATTACTAAACTCTTCAGGCTTGGCTTTGGCCGTAATGGCAAGCCTGTGGTAAACATGTAGTGACTCGGTCTTATGGAAGTATTCGAGAGGTAGCCGGGGTACGATGGGCACACATCAATCATGCCGATGTAAGCAGCAATGCATCTTGTCAAGTATTGTTCTTGCCAAGGGCGCCGCCGATGGCGTAGCGAGGCCAAGTGACAAAATAGGCATTGTTGCTATCGAAAACGAGGCTATATAACAAGCTCAGTGCCACTTAACCACCACAAGTGAAGAAATAGAGACCCGTGCGGTGGGGGGAAAAAAAAAAGTAAATCAAGACTGGTGTGTCTTCCAAAATACTTCAGTACACAGGCTCTTCAGAACCCATGCAAGTGCCCAAGAACGCCAAACACCTCGCCTATAATCCAACATCTAAACATAACATACATATACAGACAACCGCCGCTGTCAGATAATCGTCGCACAGCTGAAACATGTGAGTGATCACAAGAAATTCATTCCAGCATATCTACCTCCTCGGGACCATCGTTGAAAACAAGAAACTCTGCTTCGTCAAAGTCTTCATCGAGAGCCATGTTTTCCTGATCCTTGAAGGAGACAGACTTGCGAACCCGTGACCGTGGGACTGCTATGAGACGCGAGTTGCCAAAAGGACTTGGCGTCAGGCTGCGAGCACCGAGATCTCCATCCAGTCGCTTGGGATGGTGCCATGCTAGGGGCACGGCTTCATCCTCTTCGTCAAGGAGTCGCTTGCGGGAGCTTCCAATGCTATCGGTGCTGTGGGTGCTCTCTTGCGACATCGTGAGCTCTGGCAGAGTGTCCAGTGGTGGAACATCGTCATCCTCGTCGTCTTGGAACTCTGGCTGGGTGTCAAATCCGCCAACCTTGTTGATGCCACAGAATGGAAGCAGTTCGCGCGAGATCTGCCTCGTCGTCAACGAAGACGGCCGTGTGGTGGACGAGGGAACAGTACTGTCCGTCCAGAGCTTGAATGCGCTTGTGGTGCCAGTCTTGTAGCCCTCGGGAACCGACTTGCGCACGCGCATGCCGACGCTAAGGAGGTTGGACTGGACGCTGGCCGGCACTTCCGGTTGGAGAGGGGGACTGTGAGCTGCAGAGGCGCTGGCGGCCGAGACTGGGGAGAAAAAGGATGTAATCTGGCGTTGCGAGGGGTCTGCTGCGGCGCCAGCAAAGGGACGCTTGGTTCGTGGAGTAGACATGCTGCGTACTCGTCGGATGCAGTCAAGATTGTGATGAAGCTAAACGGTTCGGCTCGAAAAACCTGCGCCGTGGAAATTGAGTCGCCTTGTATCCGCCGCGGCACAGGATGTCTAACGAAGCAAGTTGACGCAGCCTCGTTGTCGACGCTCAATCACATGCAAAGAAGCAACTCGAAATACCAGAGTCAATGTGAAAAGAGGGGAAGCTGTATAAAACGAAGGTAAGGAGGAGATTGTGCGTGATTAATGCAAGCAGATGTTTAAGACAAGGGTTGTAGAACGCAAACGTGGGATGTCGTCAGTGATGGGGGAAAGAATGGAAGCGAACAAAGGCCGTGGCTGGGGTACAAATTCAAGGTGCCGAATGTGGGGCAAAGGGTTAATGGTCAAGGTTGGCGTTTTAACGCGTTAATGCGCGATGGTTTCGCGTTGAGAGCTCGCTGAGTCAGGGTCGGGGCATAAGAAGCGCTTACCCTGGACTCACTATGATTCCAATGAAGTGAGCTAGGATGAACACCGGAAAAAGTCGAAGCAAACCTGCTAGTTTAAGGTGAACAGCTACATAGTCGATCTTAAGTGTTTTGGACTTGGCGTAGAACGAATAGCAACAACCTCCGCTTGTAGGAATGTAGACAGTGGTCGTACCTAAATTGTTAGCATATTCATTCCCAGAGCTTGACCACTGTAGTAATGATAAGGAGCAAGAGGTACTTTTTCCACTGCACATCTACAAGACACGTCGTCAAAGACCAGCACTAGTGTCTGTGACGAGTAGATTCTCCAATACTAAACCACCACGAGGACACATGAATCGCCCACATGGGTCATGTATGGTGCACTCACTTTAGTCTGGGGATGCATGGCTTACAGTTCCGGAAGAGTCACATGGCATACCGTCACGAAACAAGAAACGTGGGACCGCGGGTCGTGGAAACCATTGGAATTCGCAAAGCACAGTGACTGTCCCTACTACCCACTGCACTTCGGGTATGAAGCGATCCTCAAGCAGCGGTCCCACGTCCTCACGTCTAGCCGGCCCAACCAGCCCAAACGCTCATGTGAAAGGCTTTCTCCAGCTATCCACCCATGAAGTGCTTTTGTGTTCCTGCCCCCCAAAGAACAAGTCATTGGTACAAGGCATACGATTGGGGAAAAAGACGCAAGAAAAAATCAACAAAGATGTGCCATGCGAGATATCCGGAGACCCCAAACGCCCCTGTTCTGGGTGTTCCATCTTCTATCTGCAAATGAGAGAGATAAGATTGTGCCCGTAAGCGGTAATTTGTCTATGCGCCCTAATCCGCCCACGTCGAGGATTGATTGCAATGCGTTTTTGCTTGCTTTCGTTTTGCAGAACCGAGATGACCACCATTTGATGAACCGTGAGTGTCATGAATACCCAAAGAAAATTGCATCAACAATCTACTTTCTTCGGAAAGAGCAGCCCTCGGTCAGACGAGCCTTGCCACCGGTGGGCTGGCATAGGACGGTGGTGCATCCCTGGCAGATGACGACGGTCTGGGCGTGCGAGAAGACGGTGGTGATGGTGAAGCATCCGGGGCACTTGACATCCATGAAGAAGGATCGGGGTCCGGGGACGAGGGTCTGTACGTTGCGTTAGATGGCTCAGTCGATTCGACCGCCGGGAGAAGATCGAATTCGTACCTTGAGCTTGTGCTTCTTGGCCTCGGCGGCAGGGGACGGGTTCAGGAGATCAACGGCGAGAACCTAGTGGAAAGGGTCAGCAAATGCTGCTGCATCATATATCGGTGACCGCATCGCAACATCAATGCCCCCATTGCCGAGTTTTGTTTTCAGGTGTTGCCACGAAATCTGAAAATTTGTCCATCTCTTTCGTGACTCGAGACTCGGGATATTTCGCATCGAATTTCATCGGTCCAGGAAGGGGATAGAGAGCGGATCGTCGCTTACCATCTTGACTGATTGTTGAGTCGAGGCGAAGTTGCGTTTGAGATCTTGCGAGGTTGGAAAAATTGACGGATACTGTAGACAGATCTGAGGCTCGCAAGATGCGTGAGGAGGTAAACGAGTAAAAGTTCGGTGGCCTTGAGGGGGTTTGCCTCTAGCTTGGAAAATTCGCCCCAAACAGCTTAGCGGCCTAGGGTTTGCTCGCACACACTCACGTGATGGCTAACCTGACTGTTTCAATTGGCTCTAGCTGGGTCGGGCCAAAGAGTCACCTACGTACCTACGATGGGAGGTGGGGTTGCATAAGGACCCTAGTAATAAAGTTGTGCAGAGCTATGCCGATACGTAGCCGCTAACGTCAGTGCTTGTGCATGGGTGTAGGCACCCCTCGATGTTATCACATCAAATGGTGACCTGGTCTCCTGCTCGCAATCTTCGACTCTTACATGCTACATGCCTTGCGATCTATGTAATGTGATGTGAGAGGCGCGACGATACCCAACAGTTATACATCGACATGGCAGCGCCGAACGAACAAAGGATTGCAGTGCCAATCGACGATCCCAATGCAGACACAGAATGGTAGCTACCCCTCCAACCCCTCCAAAACATTAAGGCCGGGACTCACCATGTCAAAGGAACGATATTTTGAGGAAACATGGGGTCATACCGGAGAAACCACCGAGTCCGACGCCTATGATCGAAGAAGCCATTCTCGAAGGCCGAAGACTAGCGCATGAAAATCGACTGGAGGGGAAGGAGTTGGACGAGCTGGACGAGCTTGAGGACGACGAAGATGAGGCATTCTTGGAGCTGTACCGGCAAAAGCGCATGGCGGAGATCAGCGCACTACAGAAGAAAGCTGTGCACGGTAGCGTTTACCCGCTTGCCAAGCCCGAGTACCAACGCGAAGTCACCGATGCCTCCAAAAACGAGCCTGTCTTTGTGAATTTGATTTCCTCGGTGGGCACCAACGTGGAATCCAGAGTGCTGTCGGAGCTTTGGAGGCAGGCTGCCGCCGAGTACGGAGACATCAAGTTCTGCGAGATGCGCGCAGGCCAGGCAATAGAGAACTACCCCGACCGCAACTGCCCGACGATCTTGGTGTACAAGAACGGCGATCTCGCCAAGCAAGTTGTGACACTCGCCTTGCTCGGCGGAGTGAGGACGAACATGCGACACATTGACGACCTTCTTGTGGAGGTTGGGGCGGTCTCCGACTCAGACATGCGGGTGATCAAGCGGAGACGCGCCGCCGAGGATGCGGAGGACGAGCGATTGGTGAATGGAGGAATCAAGACTGGCACCGCTGGTAAATCACGAAACATGGACGACGACGACGATGATTGGGATTGAATATGTGCATTAAGAAGCTCATTCCCCAAAGCTCGTGTTGAAATGAGCATGTGGGGCGTTGGTGCCACGACACGCATTCGACGAAGCCGTCAGCGTGAGAAGCCGTTGGACTGTAAACATGATGTTGAGCGCGGCTGCGTTCAGAATAGACTCGACGGTCCTCTGTTGATTCTATCGAATACGACGCATGGGGTTATAGCTCCGGGCACGTGATGGTTGAGGAAACACAACGCGCCTAGAGCGTGAGGTGGGGTCCACAAGTCCCTGGAGTTTAGTGGCTCACAAACGTCACTAATCGCGTTTCTCGCGTCTTGCCCACCATCATTTTGTTTGTATTGCGGCTTCTCGGCCATCACTCGTTGATCGATTGCCCGCACTTATTTTTATCGTGATAATTACTCTCCGCATCGCCTTATTGTCAAGCATGTCAGAAGAGCCAACACTACCGCCTCTCCCCGCCATCTCGTGGGACGAGCAGTCGCAAAGCTTCGGCAACTCCTCCCGGAAACGCGCACGTGCACAGATCGCCGGCGGCGCTTCTTCCACCTTCAATTCCAGTGATCCAGCGGTTTTCTCCAGTGACGATGACCCGGGCCTCGATAATTACGTGGAGGGTCGGCGAAAGAAACGGTACATTGGCTCCTGGTTCCAGCAGCACCCGGCCTCCAACGACTCTGCCCTTGGCGAATGCCCAGGCCCGGCCATTGGCCCCCATCCCAAACGAGAGTTCTCTCGACAGGTCGACAGTGGTGTGTTCCTAGGCAGTGACGGGGCTGAGAGCGATGTCTTCGAGAATGTCGAGGTTCCCGTGCGGACGCGTTTACAGCTGGATCGTCGACCGCAGATATCTTCGACTGAGTTGGCACTACGGGATAAAATCCGTGATTATCTCGACCATAAAACCGATACGATCGATGCCTGGTCGATGGGCTTGGAGGAGATATCCGAAAAAACCATGGAGATGATTACGCAGTCAACCCACTTCCCACAAGTTGATTTCAAGCTTGGCCCAAAAGAGCCGGATCTCAAGCTTTATCTAGCAAACAACCTCCTCACGCGGATCCCTACGCCAATCTGCGACATCAGTTGCATCACCGTGCTCTCTTTACGGGCAAATAAACTCAAGGAGCTTCCCCCGTGCATCGCTAAACTGCGCAATCTCCGAGAGCTCAATGTGTCTCAGAATGAGCTTCGCTATCTTCCCAGCGAGTTTCTAGACATGATGGAGTTGCCCTTCCTGCGTCTTCTGAGCCTTTATCCCAACCCATATATACAGCCAGAAAAGGCGCCCACTGAGTTGTTCAACCATGGCTGCATCTATACATTAATCCAGGATCCAAACAATCCACTCGCTACGCTTCCCGTACCGCCCTATATGCCGCATTATTATAGCCGCTCTCCTTTCCAAATTTCCACCTCTACCGGGGCCGTCTTGTCGAAATTCTCCCTCAACCCTTTCGGGGATAAGTTGCCGTTGGAGGAAGCCGACAGCCCTCACTCCGAGGCGCCTTTCGCTAACCTCAACATCTCGACAAGCTCGAAGGCGATCGCCGTCCCTTCACTTGTTGAATTGGCACTTCGTAGCTGCTGCCGCAGTTCCGAACTCGCACTCTTGGCAGCCTATCTGCCTGAAGAACTGGCACATCTACGACCATTACTCGACCGTGCAGCGGACAAAAAAATGTCGGGCGAGCTTGCTTGCTCACATTGCAAAACCATGCTAGTTGTACCTGCATTTGAATGGATAGAGTGGGATGTCCTATATGACACAAAAGTCCATGTCATTGACCACAACAACAAACCATCGACAATGGCGCTTTTGTATCTTCAACCCACCATCACCACCAGCACCCTATTGCCTTTTCGTTATCGGACCTGCTCGTGGCGCTGTACCCAGTTGTGCCGAGAGGGACGTGACGGACGAGCAGGCTTCCGCTCGAAGCAATTTAGGCAGTTGTTGCATCCGGAAAGCGTGGCTCATTTGCAAGGCGCGTGGACGCGGTGACTTGTCATGATTGAAATAGTAAGCGCTGTATTTACTGCTGTGTGAAGAATACCAGGAACTTGCAGGATGAGAGATGAGATATGGCGATTTGTAAGACTGAAGTTCATGTCCTGTAATACATCCGCGCCACCTGATGGCTTTCGAGTCTTTGATGTGGCCTTGTGGCTGTTGCTTGTTTGAAGCCTTTTAAATTGAGGCAGCTGGAATGGAGCGACATGAGTGATGTTCGTTTTGAGCAAAGCTCAAGCTACCCTTTCTATCCTTTGTTTGGCGGCTAGATAGCTCGGTGAGGCTCATGCGAATCCATATTGGAAGAAATGGTCATGTAGTTGAGTTCAATGTACTTGGTGTGGGCTGCATGTCTCACAGGGCACTCTTACACTTCCTACAAACGAGTATGTTGAAAGGCGTGGCACTGAGACATTCTTCCCGACATCTAATCATCTTTTTACCCTCCTTAATAGACTTGCATTCAATTTTGGCCCCTATCAAAAGACTGAATTTAGGTCGAGATCTTACCAAGCTTGCTCCTATTCTAACGTACGACCATGGTCACCTCGAGCGAGCCTCTGGTTCTCAACGCCATCGGCGAACACACCGCCACGGTCATCATTGTCCACGGGCTTGCTGAGAGCTGCCACACGTGGGCCAAGCACGTTGAGCACTGGCGTCTGAACGGGACGATGGATCACGTCAAATTTATCCTACCGGACGCTCCCGTTCGACCGCTTACCGTGGTACGTATACCTTTATATAACTTCAGAGCGGTGGTGCTCAGGGCACTGATGCAGCTTAGGGCCAGGGAGCCACGCGACAGGCGTGGTTTGACATACTGTACTTCGACGGTTCGAGCGAGTCGATTCGAGAGAATGAAGACGTGAATGGCATCGAGGTCAGCAAGGGCTATATTCAGAGACTCATCCAGGCGGAGATTGAATCCGGTACTGCATCGGAACGTATCGTCCTCGTCGGATTCTCGCAAGGCGCTGCCATCTCCATTCTAGCCGCTCTCACAGGCGACCACAAACTCGGGGGCATCGTCTCCCTGTCGTCTTGGTTGGTACGATATAAGGACTTCGAAAGTCTACTCCCGGAAGAGAACCCTAATCGGCAGGTACCCATCTTGATGGGCCACGGCATCGACGACCGGATGGTTCCTGTCGGGCTAGGCAAGCAGAGTTTTGACGATTTGAGGCGCATGGGCTTCTCGCCGTGCTGGGAAGTGTACCCGTAAGTTTTTGGCACGAGCTTCCCGCGTGCGAGATGTGTGGTGGCTAACGGACATGTCCCATAGAGGCGTAGGTCATGAGACATGCGAAGACGAGCTTGAGGATGTTGAGGCCTTTCTTCAAGAGCAACTAGGCCTTGATTAGAGAACAATGACGTTGAACATTATTTCAACATCATTGTTAGCGCGTGCTTATATGTATTTTACTAATATTTTGCTGTTAGTAGCAAATGTAAACCTACTTTCGTGATGACAGTGCTTTGCGATTTAGTGTTGAGCAAAAGGATATATTGGCCCTAGGGTAACCCAGAACGGTCTGACGAAATGTGCCAAACCAGGATTCTGCCGGCTTCCACAGCAGACCGCCTACCACATGCAGTATCAAGCTCACCACATGCCCAGAAGCTGCTGCATGTGCGTGCATGCGTCTCCTTATCAGGGGACCACTTCGGGTGATGATCCCGAATCTTTTCGTGCCTCCCCTCGTGGCCAATCCCCGGATCCCGTGGCCGTTTAGTTTCTTGGCCCATTATCTCTGCAGGCTGCCGTTTGGTTCCTTGGATACGTCTCCCGAGTGAAGCTGTCGGGCGTGCTTGAACCTGGGAGATTGCAGTGGAGGCCCCCCCGCCTATCGTGGCCTCTCTGTTTACTTTACTGCCTCTAGGAACATAGTGCTGTCTGCGTCCTTCCATCGCTAACACGCCCGATCGTCAACTTCACTGTCTCAACGACATGGCGACGCCTCAGGCATCCCGGCCACCCTCGCCGACTCTGTCGCAGCTCCCGGCCGTCCCTGGCTCCCCCGTCTACTCCGTCACCTCCACCGCTCTCCCCATTTCGCAGTTCGACCTGCCGCTGCCTCCCGCGCCGCGGCCCGCCCACGCCGTCCTCACCCGTGCCGACCTCGAGCGTTCCCAAGAGGCCTACTCGGACCTGCTCGCCTCCGCCAAGGCCTACCGCCTCGCCCTTGCCTCACTGTCGACGGCCGCGTCCGCCTTCGGCTCAGCGCTGGAATCATGCGCGCGCCTCAAGGAAGCGCGCGCTGAGCCCATCGGCCCGCCCGCTGCCGCCGCCAGCATGAGCATCAGCTTCACGGCCAAGGGCGCCTGCACCGCCGATATGCTCATGTCCGCGTCCGGCGTGCACCAACTCATCGCCAACCACCAGCAGATCCTCTCCGAGACCGTCTACCGCTCCTTCGAGGTGCCCCTGCTGCACGACCTGGACAAGTGGCAGACCGTCATCGATGACGAGGAGGAGACGTACCAGCAACGCATCAAGGCGCAGAGCAGGGAGATTAAGCGCCTCGAGAAGGAAGGGCTGAAGCTGCACAAGCAGAAGCGCCGCGACGTCGGACGGTTCCGCGCGCACTTGGTCGAGCTGACGAATAAGCTGGACGGGCTGACGACGCTGCACGCCAACCACGCCACCACCATGCTGAGGGAGAGCCAGGAGACGAGCTCGCGAATCGTGGATGCAAGCTGTAGTCTTGTTCGTGCCGAGGTGGACATATTCGAGAGTCTGGCGAGAAAAGGCTGGAGCGGCGGCGGTCTCGATGACCTACTGGAGAAGGGCCAGGACCTCTTCGCGGTAGATGAGGTCAGCACCCACATCGGCGGCGTGGGCTCCAGCGCCGACACGGCCAAGCTGTTCTCCATCCTGCCGCCCAAAAGCATCCTGGCCGATTCCGCGTCAGACGTGTCCCGGACAGGAGGCCACGGTAGGAGCGACAGCCTGCTCGTGGACACGGAGCGCTATCAGTCGCTCGCAGCGGTGGCATCCGAGTACCGTAGCGGCGGAGGAGATGCGGACAGCGTCTTCTCGGCCGACTTCAACAGACCGCGGAACGCCCGCCCCTTTTCCCCGCAGCCTATCCGTCCGATCCCGACGGACGTGACGTTTGAATCCCTCGGAGGAACCATTGAACCTTCCGAGACTCCGAAAGAGGAACAGCACGAAAGGGAGGTGCGCGAGGACGAGGACGAGGACGAGGACGAGCAGCGGCATGACGATCCTTGGGCTCGTGCTGATTCCAGAGCTAAGTCGCGGGCATCTGACCGGATAGGAGAGTCTGCGGACTACAACGGCGACGAGACACCGGAGACGAGATGGAGTAGCTAGTGAAAGCCCACCGAATGCTTGGATGATACCACAGGGCACGAGACGTTGCGGAGTGTTTGTTTTATAGAGTTGTCGCTTCCACGCATAATACCCGTTACATTCAGACAGCGAACTGTCAATAAACTTGTTCTTGTATACGTTAGCGGCTATAATGTACAGATTCATTAGGATAATCCGAGCAATGCGTAATGCATGCCGTCTTTTCATGTCCATCCCGTCTGGGGCGCCGTGTGGTAAATATCACCATGACCATTCTAAAAACACCAGAAACGCCTCATCCCTGTCCTTGCCCGCCCTGCTGCAGTTCAGATTGTTCGACTGCAGGATTGTGTTCGTCCCCTGTATGATTGTTTGGGGCGTATGGGATTTACGCGATGCGGACGCGACTGCTAGTCGTCCTTATCAGCGCTGCACACATCGCCACTGAACAAACCAAAGGTAGCATCCAGCCACCAGACGAGTTTCCAGTACAGGCTGGCGCGGTTCCAGTCAAACTCGCCCGTTTCGGTGCGGGGGACTTCATTGCCAATCATGCTCCCGCCGAACCACTTGACGAAGGGGATGGCGTTGACCACGCGCTGCAGGACGGATTGCTGTGGGAGCAGGGCCTGCTCGGCGGGCAACAGGCGTGCCCGCTTGGCGGTGGGGATGCGTCTGCAGAAGATGTCGTCCTGGGGGGCAATGTCGGTGAGCTCGATGCCCGTGGTGGTGCCGGCTAGCGGGGCCGTTTGCGTGATTGTGGCGCTGGAGTCGTGGGATGCTGATAGAGTGCCTGAATCGATGGTGTGGCTGGATGTGCGGGAGTTGGTGGGTGAGAGGTCAAGCAGACGGCTGCTGAAGGAGCTGGGCAGCGTGCCCGCGCTCTTCCGCTTGGGCGTGCCCAGCGCAGCCGGGAAACTCTTTGACCGCTGGTGCTCACCCTCGAGCAGGCTGTCATCCGGACAGGGCTCGTCTGACGCGGGTGGGATGCCCCTGTACGCCTCTGCATACACCATGTGGCCCAAGACACGCTGCGGGCTCGCAAACAGAGCCGTCTCGCCCGCCTCGGTCGTCTCAAACGTGACCTTGATCCAGTGCTCCCCACCATCCGCCCGATTCACGAGCGCCCGCTGCTCCGGCGTGAGGTTCCTGCGGCGAGTGTACGCGGGGTCGCGCAGCTCCGACTTGTACCGCCGCTGGTTCGCCGGGGCATCGCGCGGGTAGTCCTCGAGGACGACGCCGGCGAGGGACTCGTAGTGTGCGATGGCGGCGTACTGCTGCAGCGACGAGCGGTAGCCGCGGAGGATGATCTCCATGGGCGAGGACTTGGCGCTGACCTGGGTGACGACTGGTTCCTCCTGCATCAGGTTGCTAGACTTGCGCTGTACTGTCGGTGCCGTGGATGTAGTTGCCTGGTTCGCTACCCAGTCGCCGAAGAGCTTGTCGGCCGCCGCCAGCGTGGGGTTCTCGCGGACGCGGGGGGTTGTGCCGGTGCGAGAGCGCGATCTTCGAGTCGACTTGCCAAAGGACCCCGTCTCTGCGACGCCTCGACGCGAGCGCAGCGATCCGGCGTGCCCATCTTGTCTAGAGCAGCTTCCGTTAGCCTCCCCTGCTGAGGTATCGCCCAGGGCAGGCGTTTGCTTGTAGCGACCTACTGGTTGAAGATCATGGCGTAAGGACGCTTGATGCCATCGTCGCCAATGTAGCATTCTTCATCGGGGACGTTGTGGAGGATAAGGGGCGCCATGGTGGGAGCGGTGCGTTGTTGGACGTTGAAAGGCGTTGGTTGAAGGTTGGATGACCTTTCACGCGGTTCAGGTACCTAACTGACTGCCCAAATTTTGGTGTTGAATTTAGTGCTTCTCTTACCCGGCAACGATAAAAAAATATGCTTAGCTAAGCATATTCTGTAGCCCAAGCCTTGCACCCCCCTTCCCTGGGGAGCATCACCACAACTCCAATGACTGCATCTAATTCTGGAGCTGGGAGACAATTGAGTATGAATCGCGAGTAGTCTTTCCCCGCAGATCCTCCATCTTGGAGGACACTCATGTTTCCGCTGGCCGGGCCGCCAATGCCATGTAGTGTAGACGTTGAATCCACTCATCCATATCCCAATAGATGATGCTCGTTTTCCCGAACCAGCCGACACTCTGAAAGGGAACCCGTCCTACTACCTCTCACAACCGATATCATTATCCTAACACTTCGCCAGTTTCCGCTCATTGTCCTCAAGAATAAGACAATGAGGCAATCCATCTCCACTCGCTAGCAAAGTGATAACGTTTCGTGATGCCGTTGACGATGACTAATTCTTGGCAAGACCACAAATGCACCACTACAAAACCAGGCGGCGCAGACTTACACACAGTTACCATGAGATTCCCCAACGCCAGGACTGGCAACGTTCTATCATGGAATTCTTGCAATCGTATCGCATAATTACTGCCCTTTCCGTCCTTGCAGGCATTGCGGCCTTCATCGCATCTCCCCACCTCACGTCCATCATCTCAACTCAGGGGTTCCAAGCTACCAACATGACTTTACACAATACATCCACGGACACGAAAGCTCTTGCTGGAAAGGCACCAGTGTATTTTTTGAGCCATGGAGGGGTGGGATAAACATTTCCCTCGTGACACATCTGGAATCATCTTGGTGCTAACATTGAATAGCCTACCGTCCAGTATGATACCGAGCACGGTGTCTATCCTATTTTGCAGAGGATCGGTTTGGAGATCACACAGAAGATCAAGCCCAAGGCCGTCGTGGTGTTCTCGGCTCACTGGGCAGGCAAAGAGGATGAGATTTTTGTAAATGATGCAATCTTCACTGACCTCATCTACGAGTACTGCCCTCTGCCATTGACAATACGTGCAAAAGGGCCGAGTTAACCGCGCGATAGCTTCTACGGATTTCCTCCGCACTATTATGACGCTCAGTATCCCAGCGTAGGGGATCCTGATTTGGCCCAAAGGATCATAGGCATGCTCTCAGAAGCCGGCATCAGCTCTCGAGGCTTCAAGCGAGGGCTCGACCATGGTGTCTGGTCCGGATTCAGCGTTGGTACGTGAAAGCAGAGTCCAGTCAGCGCCTCATGTTCACCGGATATGATAGCCTTCAACCCAGAGACGAATCCCTTGAACGTGCCTCTCGTCCAGGTCTCCCTCTTTAAAAACGAGTCCCCCGCAGCACACATCGCCCTCGGCCGCGCAGTCGCCGCGCTACGCGACCAGAACATTGTCATCATCTGTGCAGGCATGTCGGTACACAACCTCCGAGACCTGGGGCAGCTGTTCGCAGGCAAAAAGCAGCCCCTCCCGTATACCGTCAGTTTCGACGTGGCGCTGAAGGAGGCTGTGGAGGCAGACCCGGCGGAACGAGACGCACGGATGACTGCGGTGTGTAGAAGACCGGATGCGAGACAGGCACATCCGACAATGGACCATCTGATGCCTGTTCACATTGCTGTAGGGGCAGCAGGTGATGATCTCGGGAAGCAGTTATGGACGTTACAAGAGGGTAGCCTTGGCTGGGCGCAGTATCGATTTGGAGACTTGCCGTAACTTGCACGAACGTCAGTTCCTGAAATATTCTGCAACGTGCTAGTTTAGCCATGGGAACGTGTAATGGAACGTGTAATTACAGAGTAAAGAAGCGAAAACAAGTGATACATGATTGTACCAGCCAGCAGCCCTTGTTAGTCGATTCTAAATTGATCAAGTTGCTCTATCAATGCAGACTGCCAATTTTTCTTTGTGAATGAGCTGTGTCCAATAGGTAGTCGCCGTAACTGACAGGTTATTTTGTGGCCACTGGCTTCTTGTATGTTCCAGAACATGGAACGTTTGCCAAGTGATTTGTGAATCCCAAGAGCCTGCGTACGTAGACAACCACGGCTCATAAACCAAATAATCCAAGCGCGAACGCCTGTTCAAAAGCAGCAGCAGCTAACGAATGAAAAGGACCTACGGAACTGCCGATGCATAATCACGGGCATGACTACGTTGACCGGAGCAAGCTCCTCTGGGGAATAAGGTTTGAAGACTCCCATGAGCTGCATAATAGTCAAGGGGGAACGCTTTCGGACTCGGCGACTATCGATCCAGCCATATCGAGAGTCATACGACAAAGGGCTGATGGCATCAAGAACAGGTCGGTGCCTCCTCTACATCGTGGATCGCTATTGCCACCACTCTCATAATCATTGAAATGGAGGTTTTCAATGTAGTGTTCACAATTGCTGAGAGACTGTACTTCTAGCGTTAGGTGGCCAATAGGCTTCCAGGATCTCGTAATAGAACATGGCTCCCGAATCGCTTGGCAAGCTGTGCGGCTATTGGGTGCTGTACAAGTATGTGACCGTGTAATCAGGCATTCTTTGCACGAATAGGCCAGCAGCTTGACATTTAGGCAGAGATGCTGGAAATATTTCCGCCGCTGGCGGACAATCTTCCCAAAGTCCTCCAAGCAAGATGCGAGCTTAAGCCGACGAAATTTGGTTCGGCCAATGTCTATCTGCCATTCTTTGCAGACGGACACGCAAAAGGTCCAGCCAGGAGACCTCTGACAGGCAATTGGTTCAGAATTATAGGGCGAATTTCCACAAGCAAAGACGACCACCGTCTTGGGGACAAGCTCCAAAGCATCTCTACCTGCCGCTGACTGACTTCGACGGAGTCGCTTCACATACAGATGTAATAATTAGTCGATCGCGGGTCTATGAGGTGGAAGGAATAGAATTTCTGGGCAATAGTAGCCTAGAAGACTGTCAATTGACTGGAAGAAAGTTAAGTTGCACGAGTAGAGAGAGTCCTTGGCAGGGGGGAATAAGTCAAATGATTTCCAGAGGCGTGTACTGTGGTTGAAGAGCTTTGACCCTCGAGTGGCGTCGTTCTCTAACTCGTAACCCAGAGGTAACGCTTCTAATGATGTGAGAATGTGTTTAGGAACGCGTAGAACCTCAACCAATTGTAATGTGGAGCCCACAAAGTAGGAGTCTGCAGCCAACGGGAGAGAATTTGAAGGTTCATGCACTGCATCCGGTCTTCCACCTGATAGGCCTGCAGTGGACTAGGCGCTGAAGTAGTCCACAGACGAACTCGAAGGCACGAAGTGTTGAAAGACTGTGTGGCAGAAACTCTGATCAAGTAAGGCAAAATAGTTGTAGAACATTGCTCATACAATTTTACGAAGCGCAACTGAACGTTTCACAACCGTTGACGCGTCGCACACAGCACTGTACCTGCATATTGCTTTCGATGCAGTGGCTCGTTCATCTCGAAGATAGATTGTCAAAGCTGACTGGGTATGGTTGCCCTTTTCCCGAAATCTGTAGCATAACAACGATTTGTGTAACCAGACGGACGCATGGGATCCTGTTGTGCATAGGAGAATCGGTCTTGTTCTGTGGAACATGCAGAAGTGTGCAAGTAGCACAACATGGTGAC
Source organism: Stachybotrys chartarum (assembly GCA_001021365.1). Taxonomy (NCBI): domain Eukaryota; kingdom Fungi; phylum Ascomycota; class Sordariomycetes; order Hypocreales; family Stachybotryaceae; genus Stachybotrys; species Stachybotrys chartarum. The sequence goes on along the minus strand of LDEE01000002.1, from coordinate 1,228,365 downwards.
ACTCCTACTCTTGAATGACTCGAGCCCATAGTCAAGTACCAAATATAATTTCGATCGCGAGACAGAAGTAGGGTTGATATTACAGGTAGAACGTATTGAGGTGGTCGATAAGGGGTAAGGACGTTTTAGAACTCGCATGGTTTCAGGGCTTGGAATGGGCGGCAGGTTCATAATATCCTACTATGACTAGGTTAAACTTCTTCAGGTGTGTAATTGATTTCGAGGCAAGTGGCTCTTCGAACCCTGCCGTTACCAGATGTTGTTGCACAGCTTGCCTTAAGATGACCCTGTCAAGACGGGCCAGCACAATCATCGCCAAGCTCAGTCAAACTGTGCCTTCAGGCCCATGCATTCATGCTTGTGTGTATGTCTTTAGCACGGTGATAGCAACGAGATCTGTGCTTTCAGGAGGCCCTTTGGCATGGCCAGCAATGCTGTGTCGGAAGGGGGAGATTGGCCTATGGTCTGAAACATCATGAGCGGAATCATGAAGTAGCCGGGACAGGGAGGCTTAAGCCGTCTTGCAGGTCAAGTTTCTCTTGCCGAATCGAATGTGGAGATCTGATATTTGCCATCTTCAACAGTAGCTTCCACTCAGACCAGAGTGCTTGGACCATTTAAGCTGCATTGTATCGGATGGACATCCAACTGGGTACACGACGGGGTCGTTGTTTTCGACGATGATTGGAGAAGCAGGCTGAATGATGCACTGCTTGTAGCCTTGTAGCGGTGCAAATGGAAGAAGATATATGCTTCTCTGCGGTCGACTGGGGTCCAGGGCATACAAATGAAGCGGAATGTGGGCTGCGAAATTCAAACAGGATGATTGCGCAGAGACGGGATTCAAGGCCAGAGCCGAGTTCAATTACTCGCGGACTCGGGTTGTCGATGTTGAAGCAAAGATAGTTGGGTGATGAAGGAAGGAAAACGCAAAAAGGTACGTACTTGAGAGGATTGTGTGAGAGATGACCATTCTCACCCTACCAGGGGTAGAGGTAGATGGGCTGAAGAAGGAAGTGCGCCGTACGGATTACGCCTTCCTAATCTAGCACAACTTGATGGACGAATGATAGCCATGTGTTTCTGCCAATAAGCGACGCTTCCTACCTGGCGATCAACATAATTTCAACCGGTGAAAGAAAATCACTCGGATCTCGCTTGGCCTAGATATCACATCGCGGCAGGCAACCTCGACAGTGCAACCCGACGTCAGAGCTGAACCATCTGGACTTGCCGTCAGGACTCCACCGGGAGTGCCGAAGACACGCCAATAATCTTACCGCAGGCTTAGTTCCCGTCCATGTTCTGAGCATCATGATGCCGACAGGGTGGACAATTCTGATTTATCCTACCACTCGACGTCGACCGTGGGGTGTAGGCGCTAAGGCGTCGGAGTTGACCAAACCGGGTAAATCGTCCGCTGACCTGACCCTAACAAGGGAAGGCCGAAGCCTGCTTCTCCACGATTTCGATCTATCTGAACAAGCGTCCGCGCCTAGCTCCCGCGCTTCCTGGGCTGACCTGACAGGAGGCGATCGATCTAGGAAGGGAGAGACACGGGGATTGTGGAATAAGCGGCATATCTTAGCTTACGCTTATTTCAAGATGCATTCATATTTGAACGAGTCCGATAAGCTGCTTAGTCCGGTTCAGAAGTAAACAGGGGGACGATAGAAAAGCCAGTAGGTATAACATCAATCATTCGCACGTAGTGTGCGTCCCGTTCAGCCTCGGGCCTGATGTTCAAATTACCCCGAATCGGCATCATATGCCCCTCATGGCGACAGGAAATGACGAATAAGAGATGCCAGCCAACGCCATGGCTTGCGGCTGTTGGTGGAAGGCTGCAGCAGAGACCGCCCGTTACGTACATTGTGGTGGAGGGATTTCCTGATGGTTCATGTATTGTGCCGAAAGCATCCCGGCCTGCATCGTGCGGAGTCGGGAGAGTTGCATGAACCTGTCACTGACACGAGTTTGCGGCACGGGATGTCGCATGCATCTGCCCTTCACCCCTACGCAGGCCTGTCCAGGTCGAGCTGCAAGCTACGCCGTACTGCGTGATGGTCTGACCAAAGTAGTCGTGAGCAGTCTTGCTGTCCACGCCGCAATCAACAACACTGCTCAACCCCCACGCGGACAGGTTGGGAGGCTGCATTTTCGTCCCGCGGTTCGCGCGGAAACCCCCGCTTCAGGGAAGCGGCGGCACAAATAGATAGGGAATGGATGAATGCGGCAAGGTGCAGACGGGACGATCGATAGATCAAAAGTTGTGGAAGCTGGGGTAAATAGGATAAGTCGACTGTTCCCTCCTACGGGCGGGCGAGTTCGAGCTTGCTTAGAACGTTGATGTTTTTCAAAAGAAAGCTCTATTATGCGGAACATCTATACTGCCCTCGACCAAGCGTCCAAACCCGGTACAAGCACTGTGCAGTATGTACACAAACCGACCAGCACAAGAGCCTGAAAGAACAAAGTAAGCACGCCGTCGCCTTGTCACATCTATCCCAAGCCAACAAAAGAAAGAAACACTGCGGGGTTTTGCTGGGACTCGAAAAAAAAAAAAAAGGCAATCTTCTATGGGTTGGGGACGAAGAGCCTATATGCCGTTAGATGAAACACCAAAGACGCTAGGTTGTCTGATTTCATAGTCTGGAGTACTTGCCCTCTCGTGGAACATTTCCAAACGCACCTTCCCTCCAAGCCCTCAGTCTTTTCTTCAATACCGTCTATCCCTGGATCGGCGCCTTCTCTCCCGTCGCGCTCGATCATACCGGTGCGAGTGGCCTTCTTCCCTGTCTTCTTCCCCAGGGAAATACCCCCCAAAATCCTGGTCGAAGGTGTGAACCGTCTCGAAAGCCCTGTCGCGACCCTCCTCTTCGGCGCTCTCGACATCCCTTGGCGAGTGCGGGAAGACATGAGGGACAGAGTATAGCATTTGTTGGGCGAAGTAGTCGGTTCGTGCCTCAGTCTCGCGGAGATCTCTCTCAGAGTGACGAGTAGGGACACCGAAGCTGTCGGACCAGATTGCACTGCACAATCGATTAGTACCCTACGCGCTCAATGAACGTTCTGAGTGCGCTCTCTTACCTTCCAACATCTACAAAGGTAATAGAGGGGCTACGAGCCCGACCAGATGACCCCGAAGGCGTCTGGTAGGCGACGTTTTGTCCCAAGTCTGGCACCGCATAGGAGTAGGAATCCTGGCTGTACCCAGCTTCAGTAGGCGCCCTGGCGTCGAGTGAATAATTATCAGCCGCCCGAGAGGGATATTGAGGGCCCAGTTGCTGGTAATAGACCGGGTCTGTCTCGAATGGAGCATGACGCGAGCTTGTGGTGTGGGACCGAGGCACTTGGTCTTCCGAAGAACCGGCATCGAACCCAGACGGCTGGTTCGAGTAGGCGTTGCGCCCATGCCGGCGCGAGCTGGAGGATTCCTCCTCGTGATGACCACGAGAGCGATGACGACGATGGCGAGCCTGCGAGGAGTCGTTGCGTCGACTCGAGTTGCCCATGACGGCGGTGGTTGATTATAGCTACGAGCAGTAGCAATACTCTGTGACAAGAGATGGAAGCTCGATCAAATAGAGCGAGAGAGAGACCTCGACTGCTAGATAACCTTGAGCGGTGAAGAGACGAGGAGGAAGGGCAAGCGAGGAAGAGAAAGGTAAAGAAGAAGAGGAGGAGATGGAGGAAGAGATAGAGGAAGAAAGAGGGACGCGACTCGCTATGTATCGCCGCTGTCGGGAGACCTGAGCCTTAATGTTTGCAGTTCCGGGCGTCCTGGAAGAGGTGAAAGATGGACTGACTGACCTTTATAGCACACTCAATGGGTTTCTCAGCACCATAGCGGGCCCAACCCCCCTAGGGGGAGTCACCATTTGCTCGAGCTATTTGTCGACCGACTGCCCCCCTGACGACTTCGCCTCAAGGCAAATCGACTTCCTTCTAGTCATGCTTCTGCAATGCAGAGTAGGCTGATTCAACACAGACCACTGAGAAGGTTCACAGCTGGAAGCAGACGGATGCCTCACTGAAAGCCTTGGTAGCAACCATACATTTCGTCCAGTCACGGGACATTGCAGGTGGCACGGGTACCGTATGTGAAAGCCCTGCTCTCCCATGCCATTTCACTTGTATCCCAGGGCGATATTCAGGGCTTGCAAGAGGCGCAGCCCCCAGGCATATCAAGCGAGGGCGGGATTTGCTTCTGCAACTTGGCGATTATTCTCGCCATCAGGTCGTAGATTGGACGGATAAGCCTGAAGAGAAATCAAATGAATGATTTTTGGACATGGTATGTGGATAAATCAGCGGGATTTCCCAAAGTACTATGTTTGGGTTGCCTGGAAAAGGCGACAGATGGGGCGCGCACATCACCTTCGATACTCACTTCTTGTACAGGCTTCACGCTCACACCCGAACTGCACTCAAACAACAGTATACTTGCGAAGCTGTTACTTAGAAACGGGATCACGTAGTGAAGAAAGTGTAGAATTAGACAGGCCGATGACTTGGGAGCACGCCCGGAAGGATCAGTCTCGGCCCGAAAGGACGAGGCTTGCACGGAGTGATTGCTTCACCGCCATGATAGTTGTGGCGGCGGAGTCGAAAAAGCCTTGGGAACAAAATGGAATCGTTGAAACTTCTTTCCTGGCTAGGCAAGCGAGGAGAGAGCTCAATTGCTGACCCGCAGCCACGGCTTGGGGGCCGCAGCAAGGGCTTTGGACATCTATACCTTGCTTCCTTTTCCTTCTGGGAATACTGGCAAAGGAAGATGCCCAACACGAATTCGGGCTCAAGTATCAGTCTGGAACTTGACATATCAGTGTAGAGCGGCTGTGTTCGATGCTCAGGGGTAGAGAAACATCCTGGCGGCTCGAGGTTGGCTGCCTACACTGTGGCCATACAGCATCTTCTTAACGTCGTGACGTATAGAAGCGAGCACACCGCTAGAACTGGAGAGGACGGCAGATTAAAAGAAAAATCTGACTGCCGGATGCAATAAGACGAAGGGCGTGCGCGCAGCAAATGAGAACCCTTGGTCAGGGTGAAGGGAGGGGGGGTGGTTGGGTTGAATAGGTGCACTACGAGATACAGCATACTGCCGTGTCCTACAGTGGCAGCGTGATGAGACGAGATCGGTTGGATAGCCATGCCGCATCGGTGTTTTCCTGCAAGACATAAGCAAGATGGCCAGCTGTGTCAAGGTCTAGAAATTCAGGCACATGGTAACATAGTTTTACTGCGGTGGTCTAATGCGCCCGTCTGCAAGCTCCGCATGGAACGACAACCATGGGGACGTTCACGAGCATCGGTATTAAGAAGAAAGCTATGGATGGTTTGTAGACTGACTCGTCATGCCCCCTGGCGATGCGGCAAGGCAACGCGGGTGTCCTGTGGTCTCCCGACTGCTGGAATCATGATCAATCACTCGATTCTGCATGATGGATTCTTCAAGTCCCGGATTGTGTGGCCTGCCAGCTAGTTTCCACGCCCAGGGCGGCTTTTGTCAGGCGACCCGTGGTTCGCAATTACGTTCTTTGCCTAGAAGGAATCCGCTGTATTGAGGCCCGATCCGTCACACCGGATCAGTGTAGCCCAACCTCGACAGGGTGTAGATTCAGCAGCACGCTCTACCCAGTACATTCATGTATCCGAATGAAGAGGGTTGACGCTTGGGGGCGAAAGAAAGGGCGGTGATGGCAGAGGGTGTTCCCGCATGGCTGCCTTAGCGAGACAGCTGCCCAAGATGCTGCAACGTCAACCGCGATGAAGCCGTAGAGCCGTGTAGGAGGTGTGGGGAGAGAGAGAGAGAGAAAGAGAGAGAGAGAGAGAGGAACCATTAGCGGATTGTATAAGGCTGGGATAGCTGAATGGACGCTTTACTATAGTCTCTGATCGGCGTACCCCGTGGGCAAGGATGGGAAGGCTTTCTGTACTTGGCGGGGAGACGTGGACCAACAACACACGGAATGCAACCCTTTCTCCGAATAGAAAGGGCCAGCATGGCAGCATGGGCAGCTGAACGTCGCCACCTGGAGCTTGCAGTCGGTGTCGACGAGAAATCTATTACATGCATGAAAGACGGTCAAAGACGAAGCATTCATCCAGTCCCTCAGAGCCTCATTCAGCCCCCACCCCGGCTGAACTATTAACAAGCACGGGTTGGCGGCTGTCTTCCCTAGAGTACGACGTCAGCGCCATTATCTCAGTGTACTATTAAAAGTGTGCCCCCCTCATGTGGTGTGACATCAGCCCTCCAGTGAGATCAAACCACCATCGTGCAAAGTGATTACGCGGCCGATGGAGAAAGAAAAAAATAACAAGACGTAAAAAGCAGGTGGGAAGGAAAGAAGGCTCCCTCCGGAGCAGAGATGAGGCGTAGGTCCATCTGGAACTCTTCTTCTCCGCCCTCACCACACACACAGGGGCCGGGACGATTCTTCCCATGTTCTTTCACCGCTGACATCCTTGCAGCCAGCCCAGCCCAGTGCCTCCCGTCCCCGGCATGGGGCTGATGTGGCGGTAGTCGCACGTAGGGCAGCTGGACTGGAGGTTGGGCGTGGCCTCGTACCAGTCTTGGTTGTATGTGGCGTTGAGGGTGACGGCCCCGGCCACCTCGCCGTTCTCGAGCCGCATGTACGTGTTGACCTCGAGGCGCGCGAGCTGCTCCCTCGTCACCACCACCTCGCGCGCGCCGCGGATCCAGTTGCCGCAGCCGCCATACCCGGAGTGCTGCCCGAAGCACAGGTTGACGCCGTTGCCGGCGGGCACACCCGAGTCGACGGGGGCTTGTGCGTCCCATCGGTAGCACCAAGTGACGCCGTGCGAGTGGCCCGAGAAGAGGGCCATGAGGCCCGGCGTGGACGTGACGGCCTGCATGAAGGCGAGGTCCTGCCCGCCGTGGTGGCAGCCCTGGGTCCTGCCGTCCGGGCACCAGCCTTGCGACTGCTGCGCGACGGGGTCGTCGTTGACGCCCGGCTGGCGGTTTGGGTCGACGCCGAGGGCTTGCAGCGCGGCCGAGGCCGAGGTGGGGATGTGGACGAAGGCGAGCGAGGGGATGGTCTTTTGGTACTGGGCGACGAGGTCGGCGTTGGTCCGCTGGAACCAGGCGACGACCTTGTCGTGGACCCAGTTGGGCCGGCTGACGGGGGTGCCGTCCACGTTGAGCTCGTGCGGGTAGAAGCCGCCCCGGCTGTCGAAGAACCAGAGCAGCATCTCAGGGGCGCAGGTGCCGGCGCCGGGGCAGTCGGACGCGTACACGGGGACGACGTAGTTGGACGTGCCCTCCTCGCGGCCGCCGACCATCATCTTGGTCATGGCGCCCGGGTACCGCTGCTCGTGGGCCAGCAGGTCCTGGCTGGACAGGTTGAACTGGCTGTCGTGGTTGCCGTAGGTGGACGCCCACTGGAGGTTGCGGGCGACGAGGGGCGCGACCATCTGGTCCAGGACGGCCGTCGCGTTGTGCGCGTAGGCGTTGTCCCCCGTGATGAGGTCGCCGTTGAAGACGACCATGCTGGGGGGGTCGGCGTCCAGCACGGCTTCCATCACCTTGACCGTGTTGATGTCCTGCTGCGGGCCCCAGGTGTTCCAAGCATCTACGCTCCGAGGTCAGCCGTCATGTCTCTTGTGCGTTGCAGCAGGGACCACCGACTTTCGCCAAAGTGCGTGTCCGAGAAGATGGCAATCTTGAAGGAGCCAACCTCGTTGAACCTGGCCAGGCCGTTGTCGCCGAAGCCTGGTGGAGAGATGGGTGCTTGGTTGGACAGCCCGGCTAGCAGTATGACCAGGAAGATGGCCGCAAGAACTCTCCTGGGGCGCGCCATATGGTCAGTCGATTTCCTAACCGGAAAGTAACTGGTTCCTCCTCCTTATTGCTCGATGGGTCCTCTGGTAAGGGATTGCTGGTCCCCATGTCAGCCCTATTCTTAAGACATGATGACTCCTTGCTAATGCACGCCGCCTCCACACGTTCCGACCCTGGAGCATAGCATCGTGGTACCGCAACACGGAGGCACCAGAGGCAGGTACATGGCAAAGGAAGAAAAGACGATGGTCGTCCATTATGGAGCCCGGGCCAAAGCCGCCCGGACCGCCATCTGGCCCTTGGATCGGAGGCAAGGATCTTTACTTACAGTTTAGTGTGTCGTCCGGGGTTCACTTTTCCAGCAGGGGGAGAATCTGCAAGGACCCAGCAGAGAGGGGTGGTTCCTTCGATGCAGCACTGTAGCGTCCGCGTCAGTGCACCGGCGTGAGCGGAGGGAACCGGTGCCTTGTACTCACGAGCCGATGAGTTGAAGCTTTCCACGGGAGCTCGTCGATCACGAAACCGCTGGGAGACTTGAAGCGGAGGGTAGATGGGGAAGATGACGAGAGCAGGAGAGGAGTGAGGCGAGGAGGAAGAGGAGGGAAAAGAAGAGAAAGGTCATTCTAGGGGGCTCTGCGGAAAAAGTGAAGTGAGATTCATCTGAGGCTGGTAGGAAGAGGGCACCAGCCTCACCTCACTGACACCACGAGGACTCACTTATCTCGAGTACCAAGGCGAAAGGCAAACGCCCTCTCACGGCTCTCCCACAGCTTCCTCCTAGTTAAAACAGCCCTCCTCAACTTAACGTCTCCTCATCTCAGCCACTCACCTAGCACACACGCCCGTCTCGACATAACAAGGCGAACAGTGCTTCATCGCCAAAGCCCACGCAGGACCACTGCATGAATAGCTCGAAATAGAAATTGCTCCGCACAGGGGGGTAGAAATAGGAAAGATGTTTCCCAATTATGCCTTATGCGACCGTGGTGGATCGAATCTGCCTTGTCCTTCCTTTCTGAGCATGCTCGCATGCATATTCCGGATCCGAGAGAGACCCTGCAGCAAAGTGCCGACTTGTCTTCGCCCTGACTGGTGATTTTCTTGTTTCATTCCGAACGAGGATGTGTAGAAGTTTCCGCCACCGTCCCTGAAGAGAGGGTTGACCTCCTCCTTTCACCCAATGTCGGCGTGCTTAGGGCTCAATCCCCAAATCATCAACTCTAGATTATCCTCGACTCATCATCCAACATCCTCCGACTTGCTTATAGCATGGCCTAAGACCATCAGGGCCAAACATGACATCCGGCACGGTCCAGACATATCGAAGGACAGTTATTCGCTCTCGTGCTCAACTCAAACCAGTCTTTTTATTGTTCAGTATCGCCGCTCCGGATCACAAGCCTAGCTGCTCTCGATACCGTCAATCTTCAGTCCCGCAGACGCCATGTTGTTGCCTTGCTTCGCAGTCCACCCCAAATACAAATCTATCGAAGGAAGACGCTGATGTCTATTAGCAGAAAAGGCAGTGTACATCTAACGCTGAAACAGACAGTATGGCCAGGAAAGAAGAAATTTTATCCAAAGTCAAATCCAGCTCGAGTGAATAGAAGCCCGACTTATCCCAAGGCTCCTTACTTCCTCTTTTCATCTATTGGCACCAAACCGAGCTCGTGCCTTCAGTCTCCGCATTTCGCAATGCAGTTCTATAGCCTGGCGGTTTTCGAAGCAGTTTTTAGTCGGCAAAAGCATGACGATCGGATTGGTACATCGGCTATCGCTAAGGCTTCTTCCAAGGTCGGTTCGATTGCTTTGGCCTCCGCTGCTCTGCCTAGCTTGAGTAGGCACTCATGGTATCCATGCAGGGCCCAGACGTTCTTCGGATGTCGGTGTGTACGCGGCAAGGTCTCATCCAGACCCAGATCAGCCTTGTACACGGCAAAGGCCTCTTCTACGAAGCCCTGTTCCAGCAGGAGAGCGCCGTAGGCGTGCCGCGTGGGCTGCATCCACCCCCAGGGTTCATCAAAGGGCAGATGATCGTATCTCTCAATCGACGTCTGCAAATGTGCGAAGGCAACTTCGTAGTTGCCTGTGCGGTATTCGATTTCTCCGTCCAGCAGTGCCTCAGCTACGCAAAGAATATCGACACACTTATTGTTGAATAGTGTTCTGGTGGGTTTCACGTTGGGAACTGCCTTGCGAAACAACTGGCGTTGCCGCTCCGCCTCGTCAATACGGCCAAGGGCGGCAAAGGCCATGCCCTTTCCGTAATGGAAGAACGTTGTAGTCACGCAGTATAAGTCTCTATCTTCTGCCCTGGGCATTTCCAATTTGACAATTTCTTCCCAGCGGCCGAACCGGATGAGGGTATGGACTCGCATCGCAAAGAAACTTTCTAGCCAGTCCGCCATCGGTGGTTGCTCTATGCGGAGGAGTTCGTCGGTAATCGTCGTTTCCAGGAGGTCGACAGTTTCCAAGGCTACCTCCGACTGACCCGAGAACAAGGCAGCATAGAGGCGGAAGTGGTAGTTGTGGCAGCGGTAGAGAGTGTAAAAGTTTAGGGGTCCCTCACGTGCGAGGTACTTCTCGTCGGCACGGATGGCCTTGGTGTTGGCCTCAACAGCGCGTACGTAGTCACCGAGTAGAATGTCAAGGTGACTAGGCATGTGGTTGAGGTGCCCTGCCTCCGGTACCAAGTCACGCAGTATATTGGCCGCGGGCATAGCCTGCTCGGGATTGTAGGACATCTCCATTAGATGGATGTACATGTGAAGCACACCAGGATGCTCGTCCCCACCAGGGAGTTCCATAGCATGATCCAACACCCGCTTGATCTCAAGAGTTCTCGCTCCAGTAGCAGGCTCGCCAGTGCTCGTGTCCCACAGCTGCCACGGCGTAAGATTCATCATGGCATCGGCATACAATGCAGCCACGTCCAGGTCGTCGGGGAAGTTTTCGAAAACCGAGGCCATTGCGTCGGCGTACTCGCGGTTCCAGATGGAGCATTCTGGCTTGGTAGGCGGCGCATCAAGGACGGGGTAACGGTGAGTCAACGCTGCTATCAAGGCCGCTTCGACAGGCAGGGCATTCCCGGACCTCAACTGGGCCTCCTTGACGCTGGCGTGAGTCCTGTCAACGGCGGTCAGGCGCTCTTTGCTTTCAAAGAGATCCCAAGGCTTGTTGTAGTTGGGACCCAGCGCATAGGCAATGCCCCAGCAAGCCATGGCACAATCCGGGTCCGCCTCAAGGGCCTGCGAGAAGCACTTGACGGCTTCTTCGTGGTTGAAGGCATAGCACCATACCAGCCCCCGATTGAACCAGACCTGGGCATCGTCGACGCCAGACGAGATTACGCGTCCATACGTTCCTAGGTTGTAGTACGGCTCTGGGCCTCGTTGTGATAAACGCTGGTCCTCAGGCATGTCTGATTGTGGTTCCATGATGCTAGACGCGAAACACTTGGATCTGAATTCGAGAAGGAATGGAGTATGTTCCGACAGCTACTTCCACGATTTCAATCCAAAGGGAAGCAAGGCGAGAAAAGTCACCGATGATTTCAAAGTAGCAGCAGGTAAGGCTCAGCTACTAGGTAAGGAATGCAAGGTGAGATGGGCAGGCCTCAAGTTAATAAGGCAGGGAAGGAGGGTAGGTGGTAGCGATCGGCCGGGACGGGCAGGAACGTGACGGCCGATTTCCTGGGGAAGGTGTGCTGGCTGCAGGACGCAGGAGCAGTCGGCGGTCAGCGGGAGGCGATTTAGGGGCCGCAGGGCAGCCGAGATCGGTGACAGGGGCGGTGAATTTTCGATGCAATCAGGTGATGGGAAAGGCGGTATTCACGGAGTTGATGGATTTCTATGCGGATATACCGTAGAGGTTGGATTCTCGATCGTTTCCGCAGACGTCGACCGGGCATGCGAGGAAATACAACCAGCATCAAGCAAGCAGCTTCTTAGCCTCTGAGGTCATCCATTCTACTGGATCGGGCCTTATCCTGCAGGTCCNCGCCGCTAGTCATCCCCTAAGAAAAAAAACATCCAATGTTTACTCCCAGTGATGCTAGGTTTTTAATGGCCACATCCCTACACTGAGTATTGCATGCGGGCTCGTCCAATAGGCATGTCGAGGCGATGATGAAGTGAAGTGCTAACCATACTTCTGCACCCAAAGGCCAGTGTGGCAGTGCATGACAGCACGTCGAACCCGAAATCACGGCTGCGCTCGAGAAATCGTTACCCCCACGAAGTTCGGTGTTGATTCAGCCGCGGTGCGTCTGGCGGTCAAAAGAAGCATGCCTGTCTGCATGGTTTGGAACCACCACACCGTAGCGGGTATTTGCCTTTTGCATCCGGATGCTGTAGCCTATCGCTGGGGAACGTCGCTTGTTTGGACAGGGCCAGCGACAAATGAGCTGTCTTTTACCCCCGTCTGAAATATTCTATGTAAGGTAGCTGTACGCTGTACACGTGGTGGCCGTTGATTCCCAACTTTCTGCCTCAAGCTTGTCATGTGGCTGCGCGAAGCTGCCGGGTTTGAGACCTGGTGGCTTGCTACGGAAGACGCCTGAATCACCCTGGATCCCGTACTTCGTACGCAAGGCCGCGTGTAGTCAAAGCATGGGTCCCGTACACGGACGCCTGTGCCAACGTTCGAATCCCGGTTACGGGCAAGGGGCCTCGTGGGTTGAGCAGCCCCCTAATCAAACGCCCTGCTGCAAGCTAGTTGAACTCACTGACCGACATCGAGGCTACACATTTTCATCAGGGCATACTGTCTGCTTTCATGTTAAATCGTGCCTCAAAAACAGTGGCATGGTGTCGTCTCTTACCTCTCGATGTGCCTTGAAGCTATCGTATACACTATTCCATATTTCCCTATTCGCACAATCCAACTGCTCCTGTTCGACGCACGCAGGCTGCACTTGTTCCCGATCGGATGCAGTTGCATACAGCCACGGCTTTGGATACGGCCAATCGGAAAAATGCAGGAACTTGACTTCTCGGAGCACCGCGGCTGGGTCCCATTCCTCCCTATCCGAGCCTAGATAGGCGCTGTGATCTTGGCTGCGAAACTCGCCCGTGATCATGTCGTAGGGCCGGTGGGGCAGCACGGTTGCGCTATCAAGATACAGGTCGTTTACGATCTCCATGTCGTAATCGTCGCTGCCGGCGGCGGCGGTTTTCTTGATGATGCGCTGGAACTCGACCGTACTCGGCTGGAGGAGGATGAGCTGGGATGAAAGGATACGCTTCGGAGGGTCTTCTCGGAGGAGCCAGTACGCCCGCGGCATTGCCACCGGGCAAAGCGGCGTGAGGAAAAGCTCGTCCATCGGCTGCAGGACCACCGAGTCTGAGTCGAGGGCCAGCACGCGATCGTACTGGGTCTGGTTGAAGGCCAGGAGCTTTGTGTACGAGTCGGCCCACGTCTCGTCGTTGCCAACGCGGCGCTGGACCTCGATGGGTACCAGGTCGACGCCGTACTCATCACGAGCCTTGATCAACAGGCGCGCGTTACGTTCGTCGGCTGTTTCTGTTGCTGGGTCTGGTAGCATTGCGGCCGGGTACATCATGACACGGCTCGCGTTGCTGCCGAGCCGGTGCAGCGTCTCGAAGATCATGACCGAGTTGCAGAGGTAGGCGTCGTCGGTGACATATTGAGTATAGGCAAATCGGGACCAATCGACGTCGGATAGAGGGGCCTGACTGCCGTCGTCAGGAAGGACGAGGGCAGCATCGGTCGTTTTTGTGCCATGCCCTTCTTCTTCTTCTTCTTCGTCCGCGTGTGTCCCGTGAGCCCGGTCGTGCTCTTCCCCCGCGGGGGCCCCATCTGCGCCGTCTTCCTCATCGTGCTGGGACGAAGCTGCGGCAGCTTGGGGCTTGGCGTCGGGCGCCGCCGTGGCATCTGGATCCGTACCGAGGCTAGCACCCCCGGGGCCTAACCAGCCTCGCCAGCCCCCCTGGGCAGCGGCCGCGTCAGGTCGATGGGATGGAAAGGCAATCCACAACAGGGCGACTAGCGCCAGCCCAAGTGCTATAAAGCGAATCCTGCGGGACATGATGGCGACGATGGAAGTCGATTCTCCAGGTGCATCTCAAATCGAATTTAGGAATCATCACCACACGATTACGAGGCAAGATAGGGGAAGGTCTGACTGAATGTAACGTGCGCAGCCTTCATTAACGGGAGGGCGGATGGTGTACCGTGAGTCGAAGTCCGTGTTAGCCAAGTACGCTCGTAAACGGGCAGGTTGTGAGACCGATGAGGGCGAACACGTAACCTGAGGATCAATTCTTTGTCTTACACCATCGGCGGCACAGTGCTCGCATCCCTTGTATGAACCTGGATATGGATCCAGCCGCAGTCTTTCATCAAAGATGTCTTTGGCACGCTGCTCTGCTTGTTGGACCCTCGAAGAAACCGATTCCCCCGACTAGTAAGTCACGACGAACACGAGGTGCATTCACATTCAACTGGTTCTGCAACGGGTTTCCTAGTACAGTATTGAAGTGAAACGATTGTTTTATCGTATCCAGCTCTGCCGCGCTAGGATGCGTGGGCAACGAATTTACGCTTCCTCTCTAGCGAGCCGCTGGCTTTCTATTGTGTCGGCCCGCCCCGTGGAGCGGATGCGGAAGCCGATGGCCTGGTACCTTTGGGGCTTCGAGGAGCTGCATTGTGGAATGCAACGACGAACGGCAGTGCAGAATGTTGACATAACGTATTGCATCAGTAGCAGTAGGACGAGGTAGCTCCCTATCAGTATCAGCCTGTGTTTCGTACTCGCCATTCTTGTTGCTGTACTGGTAAGCTGAAAAAAAAAAAAAAAGGATACTTCTGGGAGTATTCTCTTCAACAGACAAACGTGCGTGCATGAGGTTGCCCGTGGTCCTATAAATAAACAGTTCAAATCAAGAAGCTTGAAACGGGCTCAGCAAATCCAGACAACGCTCAGTCCCTGTTGTCATTACCATATTGCGCTGTTTTTGCCAGGTGTCGTCGGCCCGCCTAGCTTCGAAGCACTCCCGATATGAGCCGTCAGTGTACGGATAGCTCTGATCCACCAAACCGTTTGCCATCGCCGCAACTATATGACTCTTTGCATAACCTCATCCTCGCCTCCGACACCACTGCCCATAAACGGATCAAAACACCTGCGTATTCGAGTGCGGGGTTTTGCAACCTAAGGTACTGAACGTAACCGGGAACCCTACCTTCTCATCTCACCCATCGCCTCGGGCCATCACCATGTCGTCTACAACCGACGCCCCTCCCCCGTCCAACGGCTCCCTCGCCCACCTCCTGCCGCCTAGCTGGAAGACTACCGTCACCGCCTGGCTGGCCGAGGACACGCCCTCCCTCGACTACGCGGGCTTCGTCGTCGGCGAAGGCCCCCGCACCGCCGTCCTCTGGGGCAAATCCGCCGGCGTCATCGCGGGCCGGCCCTTCTTCGACGAGGTCTTCGCCCAGTGCGGCTGCACCGTCGAGTGGCACGCCGACGAGGGCGCCGAGCTTGACCTTGCCGGCGGCAACATGAAGGTGGCCACGGTGCGCGGCCCCGTGCGCGGCATCTTGCTCGGCGAGCGCGTCGCGCTGAACACGCTGGCCCGCTGCTCCGGCATCGCGACCAGGAGCCGCAGCCTGGTCGCGAAGCTGCGCGACGCCGGGTACAGAGGCATCGTCGCCGGCACCCGCAAGACCACACCCGGCTTCCGCCTGGTGGAGAAATACGGCATGCTCGCCGGCGGCGCCGACGCGCACCGCATGGATCTCAGCAGCATGGTGATGCTCAAGGACAACCACGTGTGGAGCCGCGGCAGCATCACCGACGCCGTGGCCGCCGCCAAGTCCGTCGCCGGCTTCAGCGTCAAGATCGAGGTGGAGGTCCAGTCCGAGGAGGAGGCGGACGAGGCGATTGCCGCGGGCGCCGATGTCGTCATGCTGGATAATTTCTCCCCGGACGGCGTGCGTGTGGCGGCGCGGAGTCTCAAGGAGAAGTGGAAGGGAGAGAGGCGCTTCCTGCTAGAGATATCTGGGGGGTTGAAGTCGGATAACGTGGCGCCGTATGTGTGTCAGGGTAAGTCTGAAGCTTCCTTTTCGTTTCTCTCGGATCGTGGCTGACTTGTTGCATAGACATTGATATCATCTCGACGAGCTCCATCCACCAGGGAGTTCCCCATGTAGACTTTTCATTAAAGATTGAGCATTAATATACTGCAAAATTTACAGAAGGATATCTGTGTATCACGGTGGAATGTTAAAAGCGGCGATTTTATCCAACGACAAGTTCTTCTTGATTCTCCCCAGCCTCGTCGATCGCAGCCGGGCCTGATTGCTATCTAACCCAAGACCTTATGACTACTGTTGAGCATCTACTTATCCCGCTTGAACAGGCCTGTAAATGCCTTACTCAATTTACTTTCCGCCTTGCCGTCGTCAGCTTCACTCGCGCCGGCCGTCTCCGCCTTGATGTCCGGCCCCGTGCCCTGCAGGTGGCTCAGCGGGTTCTGCTGTTCCGAGGCGGAAATGTCCTTCTGCTCCGCTCCGTTCGTCGCAGCAGCGTCACCGCCGCAGCAGGGTACGAGCACGCTGGCTTTATTCCTGGTAGAGGGCACGTCCAGAGCTGGGTTGCGGGTGAAGAAGTCGGCGGGTCTCAGATGTATCTGATATATTTCCACAGGCCTTCATCGTAGTTAGCAGGGGAATTTGGTGCGACTCCGGGACTGCACTTACATGACTGGCCAATCCTCGACACGCGGGTTGTGTGTGAGCCCAAACACACTCCACACGACGGGGCTGCTTCTTTGGCCGTCACCGTGTGACACATCTCCATTGGACGTTCCATTCGTTGGCTTTCCGTCACCTGTGAACCAGTCGCCTCGCTTCACCATATCCGTAACACCGCCCTTCTCGGCCCGGCTTTGGTTAGTGTACTCGCCCGCAGCCCATAGCTCCCCATCTCTGTAACCCGTCACCCACGTATGGTGCTGCGCATACCGCGCTCGCTTCGCCAGTACGCTGTCATCGTTGGCCAGGAGCATTTGTGTAGCCGGTGCCACGAGCTTGTACCCGACATTCTTGCCCGAGATGCTGTTCTTCTTCACAGAGCTTTCTAGCTTGAGGAGCCGATTTAGCCGCGGCTCGGCATCGATCCAGGTAGCGTGCTCGACATTTCGTCGCTGGATTTCGTAGTAGTTGCCGTATGGATTCGACGCCTTGGTGATTGGTTGTCCTACGCTTTCTTCGATGACAATCTGTGTTCCGTCACTGGCATATGAGTCAATAGCAGGATCGATTCGTACGGCGAAAATGTGTTGATGGTTCTGCGCAAGAATGCCCGGCGCAACCACGTTGCCATATTTGCTGGTTTTGCCCTCGTCGATGGATACAACGCTGACGATACCTGTAGCCCTGGTCTCTATGGTAATGTTTCCCGCTAGGTCCAGCTTGAAGGCAAAGACATATTCGTAGTTGGCCAGGGTTGCAATGAATTGCACCACGAGCTCCCTCATGCGCGTGACCACGGCCCGGTTTGTGCGGAAGTTGGTGTGCTTCCACAAGATGCCATTGTCTTGTTCATGCAGGCAAATGACCGACTTGGCCGAGGTGGGCGACCCGTCCGGAGCAGGGAGATATGCATCGACATAGTGAATAGCACCGAGACAGTCGCAGCCCAACTCTAGGTTGTTGGCAGCTCGGCCGATGCCACCATCACCAAAGTCGAACGCTTGCTTCCGGTGAAAAGGCGGGCGCGGGTCGGCGTAGGGCACCGTGAGCTCACTGTAGCTCAACCGATATACGATCGGACGATTCTCGTAGCACAGATCGTGAAGCACCGCACCTTCTCGAGGGGTGAAGCCGAGCCGGAACCGCCAGTTCTGCCACTCAACGAGGCCGTCGCCATGAATGCTGAAAGAGGCCCCCTCCGGTTGGGTAATGTTGATTGGCCTGAGACCTTCACGGAGAGGGGTGTCGAGCAGTTCAGGCACGTACTCGGCGGCTTGGTTGCCCTGGAACAGCTTCCTGGGCGAATCTTGTTTGGGCTCAGGGGCCATCCCATCGGTCGAGCCACCGGTTGCGAGGCGATCGACACGGATGATTTCTTTCTTCACCCAATCCATGACCGGAATGAGGGGGATGGGATAGGCATAATGGTTCGAGTCGGGATTCTGTTTGGTGGAATCAACCGCAAAGACCAGGCCCTGCATATACCGATCAGGGTCCTCGGTATCGTCGGGGCCGCCGTACGGCCAGGGGTCAATGGAAACGTCGTAACCCTCTGGAAGGCTGAATTCGGACATTGCATCTCGGAACAGCTCAGATGCAACACAAGCATCTTGGAACTGTGCAAACTCCCCGCTTGGTTAAATGTCAGCAAGACACGCTGTTGATGCTAGGGGATATCGTACGGGGTGTAGTAGGGGTAAGCCTTCTGCTCCGCCACATCCTTCGATACCAGCTGACCGGTGCCCAAATCAACAACAGCACGGTAATGTTCGTGGCGTTGCGCTCCTATAACATCATACTCAACGCGGGCCTGTCGCGGCGGCCTCTTTGCATCGTCAGTGAGCTGCCCCGAGTGCTCCAGCTCAAGGAATGGCACCAGGTCCGATTTCTTAGGCTCTTGGAGATAAGCAGCTCGGAAGAAGAGGGACTCGGCCGAGCCGTGAAGTTTGGCGACGATGTCGCGTGCCTTGACGAGCTCATCGGGCGAGAGCTGGGCGAGAGGGTGCGGCACCGCCATGATTATCGTGGGAGACTCGTGTCTATTCTGATCACGCAGAGACGGGGAATGGAAATAATGGTTTAGAAGCGAGGCTAGTCGTAGACGACGACGGATGAACAGGAGTAAAGGAAGGACGATGAGCTGTCAGGCAGGTCTAGTTCTGGCTAGTCGCAGTGAGCGCCGGCCACGCAGAGGAGAGCCGTCATCTCGCCCAATCGTAGACACTCCCAAGACGCCGTTGATGGGTATTGTCGGGTCAGATATCGGACCTCAGTGGTTATCGGTAGGAAGCTGCATCAAAGTGGGGGTGGGGGATGCCATCGCCAGATACGGAATTGCTACCAGCGGTGGCCGAAGTGGGACGAAGCGGGGTCGGTGTACAAAGTACAACAGAACAACGAACAACACCGGGACCAGGACCAAACCCGGTGAGATGCTGTACTGGATAGGATGGTTGGACGTGATGGGAATTGTGATGCATTGGCCTTTGTGCTGCTGGCTGCCCTTTTGTTCTTGGTTGCATCTGCTGGAACCGTAGGTCGGTGATACCGAGCATCACAGGATGATCATGCTGAGTAGCTCGTCGGACCAAGGTTCGGGTAAAAGTACGCGATTTCGGTATAGCATCCATCCCATCCATCCATCTTCTTCTTATCAATTGACAAGTTATGTGCGGCTTCATCTCTTGGCATCTAGCCAACCGCCCTCCCCCGCCATGGTTTGGAGTAAACATGGCCCATCCCAAGCACCATTCGCAGCCTCGACGAACGTTATGCGTCCAGGCGCGAGCCTTCACGCCGGTGCCGCGAATAAACGGCTCATGCTGAAGTTGCAAGACACGCCGCGTGTCGCCTTGCACAGAAATGGCGTGCCGCCGCGTCCACCACGTCAGCCGCACAGCTTCGATTCAACCGAGTCGGTAGGCTTTGCCTTTTGCACAGCATTCGCACCTTGGCCAATGGGATTACCTGGCCACGCAGGAAGAGTCGTTACCTGGGGCAAACACCTACGATGGCCCTTTTCTGTGTGCATGTATGCTGGCTCCAGGCTATTCGAAACCACGATGGCGACCGTTGAATACCTGCATAATACGCAGCAGTTGTATGTAGCCAAATGCGTGTTCAATCATCCATAAGACCATGCGAAAAGAGTAAAAAGCCAGACGAATCGCAGATGGCAAGCTTTTGCCCCTGTTTCAGACTGGCTGCTCATTCACCAGGCGTGGTCCACTGGACGAAGAACCTTGGGATGCCCAGCCTCCCTCCGTTGATCCAACGGCGCGGATCAAGCCTTATGGGGATTCTTTAGCAGCGCATCGTTTCTGAAACACCATCCCCCTCTTCGTCGTCCAAGTCCCCCCCTTTTTCCCACCCCTGACATCATGTACTCGGGAACACCCTTGTCATTCCTGCGGCGCCCTTTCAACGACTTCCCTGAACCAATGGTTGCTCGATAGAGGGCACGCAGCTCTGGAACATGTGCTCCTGAACGGAGGGACGTTTGTTCGGCCTTCCTGGTTGGGGAGGTCCTCTGCCCTGTACTGCACGTAGTCAATCAATTCCAATTCCACCCAGACGATAAGCCGACGAGAAAAAGGCAAAGATGTTCACCAAAGTGGCGCCAGAGCCTCCACCATGTCGATGGTCAGCCTGCGCGCGCATGTTCCACCACGGCAGCGATCCGTGGCCGGTCAGGGCTGGATGACGCGTCTCGATGGCTTCGATATGGGTTTCGACGGCTATCAATGCCGGCCCAGGGAGCAACCTTAATTAACAGTAATTCATGGGAGGTGGCTTCGCCCCAATGAGGCTGGGGTCGTTGCTTCATTCTGACAATTTGAGGCCACGCCTTGGCCATACGAAAAGGGCGGCGCAGAGGCTAAGGCTGCTGCAGGGGACAGGGGACCACTCCATTTCATGCTGCAATTTCCAGGATGGTGGAAAAAGTACTTCGCAACTTTTTGGCGGCCTGCAACCCGAGTCTGCCTCCATGACAGCACATTTACACTTCTTCAACCCTCTCTTCCTCACCTTCTATCGTTCTTTCCACCCTCCTGATTGAATCCTTCTTCTTTCTCCATGTTGTACTAGATCTGCCTCTGTTATCCTCCTCTCTTTTGTTCCTTTTGCCTCTCTCCTTCCTCCAACCTCCACCACGTCGTGACCTCCTTTCGACAGCCGCCACCATCCTCAGATTTCGAGCGCGACCGTCGTCATTATGCTTAACTCGCGCCGCGCCCTCATCGCGGCGGCCTTCATCGTCACCGTCTTCTTCCTGATTTCGATCACGCACACGTCGAGCTCAAGCCAGTACCCGACCGAATCCGACACAGACGCCGGAGCATTACGACATGCGCAGTCGGCCAGCGATGGCTACAGTCCCAACCAGGCCCGTCGGCCAGACGCTCAGAAGCCCATGATGGACATGAGCCACATGTCGGTGCCGGAGAAGCTCGCATACGCCTACCCGTACGACCTCGAGGCCAAGTTCCCGGCCTTCATCTGGCAGACCTGGAAGAAGTCCCCCGCCGACAAGGATTTCGAGTTCCGCGAGCAGGAAGCGTCCTGGACCGACCAGCACCCTGGCTTTGTCCACGAAGTCATCACTGACCAGGTTGCCGTGTCCCTCCTTCGTCTACTCTACGCTACCGTCCCCGAAGTCCTCGAAGCGTACCACGCCCTGCCTCTGCCCGTGCTCAAGGCAGACTTCTTCCGCTACTTGATCCTCTTCGCCCGTGGAGGCATCTACTCCGACATCGATACCATTGCCCTGCGCAGTGCTCTCGAGTGGCTCCCCGCAGAAGTCCCGCGCGAAACCGTAGGCCTGGTCATTGGCATCGAGGCCGACCCAGATCGGCCAGACTGGGCCGAGTGGTACAGCCGCCGCATCCAATTCTGCCAATGGACGATCCAGAGCAAGCCAGGCCATCCCGTTCTCCGCGACGTCATTAGCCGCATCACCAACGCGACCCTTACCCTGCAGAAAGAAGGCAAACTATCCGGCTTTGCAAGCAACAGCGTTGTCGATTTGACCGGCCCGGCCGTGTGGACCGACACCGTCATGGATTATTTCAACGACGAGCGCTACTTCGACATGGAGAACAGCAAGGGTCCGATCGACTACCACAACTTTACGGGCATGAAGACGAGCCAGCGGGTGGGCGACGTCGTTGTGCTCCCCATTACGAGCTTCTCTCCCGGCGTCGGCCAGATGGGCGCTGGTGAGGTCGAGGACGCATGGGCTTTCGTAAAACACAACTTTGAAGGTTCGTCATCATCCTCTGTAGCTTTTGAAGCTGCAAGACAGACGTTAACTATTATGCAGGCACTTGGAAGCCCGAAAAAGAGAGGCACATTGGCGACAAGGACAAGTCCAAGTCCAAGGCCACTTAGAGACGCTTGCAACCGAGCCATATTTGGCCTTGAGCCGCCGATACTCCTTTCCTCAGTGGAAACAACACACTGTATTCGCAAGCGACGAATCCGAAGCTGTACATGTTTTTGTCTTTTTTCCTTCGTTGGCAGGGGAAAATCTCCCCTATCGGCTGGCCCTGATTTTACAATTTCCTTACCCTCAGCAGACGGCGCAAAGCACACGACCAGGCGTCCTGTCCTTGCGTTTGTTCTCATATCAATATTGTAGATTTATTCGCTCTCGTCTTTTGGTTGGGCAGACCGCCTTTCTCTGTTAGGCGAAGAGCGACTTGACGAGCGGATGCAGAGGCCCTGATCCAACCCGCAACTGCCTCGGAAAACGACAAGACATCGAGGGCAACGCTTACACAAGAGCATTGGGGATCCCTCCTAGCATCGCAATTTTGCGTACAGATCAACGGTGGCGAAAAATGCGCAAGAGGCGCAGCATAGAAGTCACGGGACGTCGGAGGAACGGATCCCTATTCGGTCTCGGGGCGCATTAAGCAGCACCTTTTTCAGAGACACGGAGTTACAAGCAAAGGCGTACGATGAGCACATGGACAGCCAATATACCCTTGCTGCGTCTGGCGGAACGACGGCGTAGCAAACAAATAAAGCACTGTGTTTAAACGAAGAAACTTGTTGCGTGACCAGAAATGCGATGCATGAGCTGATCATGTGTGAGGTCGCTGGTGAAAATTACCAAGGAATAAGTTGACCAGCGCACCGATTCTTGTGAGCTTGAAAAGTGCTTCTACGTTCTGTCTCATGTAATGTAATGCCAGATATGTCACATTACTGCCCAGATCTCTTTCCGCAAACCTCGGTGCCATTTTCTCCTCGAATTGAAAGTGTAGTATTTGAATAACACATCTAGACATGGAATTACTGACATACCTGGTGTAGGTATTCTGATCACGCCCGTTACAACCGTGGCGCTGCCATGTAGCCAGAATAGCATACTGGACAATTACTGATGAGGAAATCTAAGTTCACTACCGCAACTGACATCGGATTTCTCAAGCTCGTTGTGAAAGTTTATGACCGCCAAACTTTTCTCTCCTGAGTCTGTCTCGCCAGGTATAAGAGTATCTCACTTCCAGCCAGTATCCCTCCCCTTGAG
Source organism: Stachybotrys chartarum (assembly GCA_001021365.1). NCBI lineage: Eukaryota > Fungi > Ascomycota > Sordariomycetes > Hypocreales > Stachybotryaceae > Stachybotrys > Stachybotrys chartarum. Next base: position 1,205,299 of record LDEE01000002.1, on the reverse strand, counting down.
CCAATATCCTCCTACTCCGCCCATACACAGACACATCATCATACAGAGATAACTCTTTACGCAAATTCCACCAAAACAGCCGCGACACGATGGCTTCCACCTCGTCAGACGTGTCATGCATCCTCTACTTCCTACCTGTCCTGCTCTGCGTATTCCTCTGCGAAGTATACGCACGACAAACGGACAACTTCATCAACGGTAAGCACCGACCACCCATGCGATCCATTATTCACCGCGGTGACGTTTTCCGCGCTCCGTTTACTGACTGACGTGGGGCTTGTAGACTTGCAGATTAGGCTTGAGGCTGACGCACGGAGGCTCGAAGCGCGACTTGACGCGCTGACGACGCCGTCGCTGCCGCTATATCGGGTGCAAGATGGGTACGGGTATCCGGGGACGCCGCCGCCGCCGCCGAAAAGTTGGTGAACGCGATGTCTTTACCAACAGTCATCACCTCGATAGTAGTTCCGCGATGGATCTGTCAGAGAAAGTTCAGCTGGGTCAAAACACGTCGAGGACAACATGAGTTAACGGGAGGCGTGTCGATGGCGGCCAAAGGGGAGAGATGTTTCGAGTCTCGTGGGGTCTACGTCTCTAGAGGAAATGATGCAGCAGCCCATTGCTGGTGTATGACGATAACACCCGACAACAGGACCTTGATGTCTGTATCAACCAGGATGCCGGACAAGGGTAAAAGAGATTGTAAATAAGAGCATGTGACATCTTTATTGTCAGCAATCAAAGTTGATGAGAAGCACTTGTCCACGATAATCTGATATCACCCACTACAACCACATCCACACAATTTATCCCGTATTCAGGAGGGATCTCTCTTCCTGATCCACTCAATTCTACCTTTGCAATCCCCTGATTCATCCACTGTATAATCCATCGAAGAGGGTTTCCGCCGGTTCGCATGGTGTTATTGAGTATAACGCTCGTGGACCGGGATGTGTTCAGCACGTTAAGCTCCAAGCCGAAGGGGCCAATCTTTAAGGGCTATGCATCATTTCACTTGAGATTCGTCTGTCGAGTCTTCTTCTTTTGACACCTGTAAAGCGATACTTGGTGGTTTATGGGAAGGAACAGGAGGCTCCATGTTCACTTTGACAGCATATGTGGCCAAATAACCAGCTTCCCCTGGGCTAAGCCCGAAGCTTATATCGTCAGGGAAGGGCGATTTAGTCGCCAGGTGTATTTTGTTGAGGTTTGAAGAATACGTATACCATGTATTCATGTAACGGAGTATACGCAGGCGAACATCTCCAAGCCCTGGTGAGCGTCTAACCTCTGCCTTCAGTACCGTCTTCTACGTTGACGCTCTAGGCATTCGCAATAGATCCTTTCCACACACAATATTAAAGACACTGCCACACTCTGCGTAGGTCCATCGTGTCCTGCCCTGCATCACGACTGTTCAACATGGCCAGGAGATCGTTGCGTGTGGCGTCGACGATGAATCTGACTTTGGCACTGCTGCCCGCACATGTCTTCCTCGTCAGCCTCGCCTCAACAAACCAGAAGACCATGGCCGCCAACGGTTCCGCCAGTCAAGCCTGCTTTGCCCGTCACCAGGTATCCCTCACTCCCCACTCAACTATCCTCCCCGGTTTCTCTCCCACACACACACATATATACACACACGCGCGCACATAACATCACATCAAACCCCTCATACCAACCCCTACTCACCGAAATAAAACAGCAGCACAATGGCTCTCAGCTGGGAAGAGGGCGTCGCCGTCTTCTGGGTGATGGGGATCTCGGCCGCCGTCCTCTCCATCCTAGCGCTGATTCGCCAGCTCAACGGCCTCTTCGACGGTAAGCCTGACACGCCCGCGCACAATCAAGACTCCACCTGGCCCGATTAACGAATGGACGCGATTAGGCCTAAAGATCAAGCTCCATACTGATGTGCTGAGGCTCGAGGCTCGGATCGATGCGCTGACGCTGCCGTCGTCGCTGCCGTCGTATAGGGTCCAGGATGGGCTGTCGTACCCGGCCTCGGCGGCGCGGCGCCCGTGAAGCGACGTCTCCGTCGACGGACTCACACTGGCCTGTTCAGTTCCTCGAGGAGATATACGGAGTCTATCCCGGTTGGATTTGACGAGGACAACATGGCAAGGTGGAGGCGTGGGCGATGGGCGATGGGCGATGGATGTCGTGGTGGGGGTGGTGTGTGGGAATGGAAGAGAGGGAGACAAAGATACTAGCTGTCGAGACAATATTCGAGTTCCTGTCAATTTTACGTCTGTGTCGGGACAAAAGGATACAGAGGCCCTTTCATAAACCAGGCCTTGTCGCTACTTAGGAAAATACTTTATCTTGGCAACAAGAGCTGCCAAGAGCTATTTTTATACCAGGTATCACCACCACCTCGGCATAATCCTCCGCATCTCATCAGCCAACCCCCCCCCCCCACACTGCCATCTCCGCGCAGTTCCCCCGCATTCGGCGGCTTCCCCATGCCGCTCCACTCCACTCCCCATGGCGTGCCCAGGCCTATCCATCTCTCAGCTTCATCCTTCCGTTTGCTTCCTCTGCTGGTTTGCTTGACACCTGTATAGCGATGTTGGTGGTTCGTGGTCCCAGCGTGACTGTGCGGAGGGGATTGCAGGTGTCGGCGACATGTTGGACGCGGCTACGTCGCCCGGGCCAGACGCTTCGGAGGGGGTTCGCGAGTTCAGGGCTGAGCATAAGGACAGGTCCTCAGGAGGTACACACTCACTCACCCACGCACCCACTCACCAGCTCACCCATCTCGCATTTCACCCCAACTCCTGTTGCTAACACGATATAGCCACCGCTCCTTACATCCACCATCCCGCAGCACTTCTCCTCCGTCGTCTCCCGTCACGGCGACCGCCCCGCCATCGTCGCCCGCTGCCCAAACTCTCCGCAGGCAGCCCTCACCTACCACGACCTCGACCTCGTCTCCAACCGCCTCGCGTCCTCGCTCGCCTCCCTCGGCGTCCGCAAGGGCCACCGCGTCGCCGTGTCTCTCGGCAACACCGCCGAGTACGCCGCCCTGACCTACGCCGTCTTCAAGCTGGGCGCTGTGCTCGTGCCCCTGAACCCTTCCTTCAACGCCATCCAGCTTACCGCGGCGCTGTGCCATCTCGAGGTCGAGGTGTTGGTCATTGGGGCCGTGACGGACCTGGCGTATAAGCCGGGACGCGGGAGGTCCAACGAGGAGTTGTTGCGGGATGTCGTCGGTGACCTCAACGGCTCCAAGATCCAGTCAGAGAATGTCCCTGCGCTACAAAAGGTTATCATCCTGGATAACCGCCCCAGCCATCCCGACATCGCCTTCAACCTCGACCACTGCCGCGCCTTCACCCCCTACGCCACCCTTCTCGAAGGCTCCCCCAATGCCATCACTCCAGACACACCCCTCGACCCCTCGGACATCATCAACATCCAGTTCACATCCGGCACCACCTCATCCCCGAAAGCCGCCATGCTCGCCCACGCCTCCATCCTCAACAACGGCGCCCTCATCGCCCACCGCATGGGCCTCGACCCGGCCGACCGCATCGTCGTCCCGCCGCCCCTGTTCCACTGCTTCGGCTCCGTCCTCGGCTACATGGCCAGCGCCACCACGGGTTCCGCCATCCTCTTCCCCAGCCCCGCCTTCGACCCCGTCGCTACGCTGCGCATGTGCGTCGACCACGACGCCACCGGTCTGTACGGCGTGAGCACCATGCTCGTCGCGGTCCTTGAGGCGCTGGACAACGGCGCCGTGGACACACGCCCCGCGAACCTCCGCAAGGGCATCGTTGCCGGCAGCAGTGTCCCCGAAGCCCTCATGGCCAAGATATACGCAAAGCTCGGCCTCGACGACCTCGTCATCTGCTACGGCATGACCGAAACCAGCCCCGTCAGCTGCATGACGGCGCCCTCTGACCCGCCCTCGAAGCGCTCCTCCACCATCGGCACCCCCATGCCGCACACCACCATCAAGATCGTCGCCCCCGGCGACCGCTCCACCATCGTGCCCCTCAACACGCGCGGCGAGCTCGCCGCCGCCGGCTACCTCGTCATGAAGGGCTATTACAACGACGCCGCGCGCACCGAGTCCGAGCGGCCGGTCGAGGCCGACGGCACCGTGTGGATGTACTCGGGCGACGAGGCCGAGATGGACGAGAACGGCTACGTGCGCATCACGGGCCGCATCAAGGACTTGATTATCCGCGGCGGCGAGAACATCCACCCGCTCGAGATTGAGAACTGCTTGTACAAGCTCGACGGCGTCAAGGACGCGAGCGTCGTGGGGGTGCACGATGAGCGCCTGGGCGAGAGCGTCGCCGCCTTTGTGATTCCGCAGCAGGGCTGGTCGACGGACGAGGGGCGGGACCCCGACAGGACGATAACCAAGCATCAGGTCAGGGACTGGGTGCGCACCAAATTGTCGGGCCATCTGGTGCCCAAGCACGTCTTCTGGGTCGATGAATACCCCAAGACGGCCAGCGGCAAGATCCAAAAGTTCATACTCCGCGACATGGCCACCAAGATAATCGAAAAGGCATCCGCATAGACGGTTCCGAAGCGCAGGACAAGAGTTCGGTTCATCACGACCGTGTTCGATTCTTCATTGCCGCTAACATCACCATCTGCTGCGTCCAGATAAGAACAGCACAATCCACCCAAAGCATTTCAACTACACATCTGATCCTCAAGATGCTCCGTTACCCCATCATGCAGAAGATCCCAAAGAGCAGAAACACCGGTCCGGGTACTCTACGTACGAGATTCGACCAACAAAATCAAACCGAGGAGGGCAAGAAAATGGCCACCATCAAGAGGGCTGCTTCAAACACCACCAAAAAAAAAAAAAAAAAATTACCTTCGCAAGAAATGATAAAGAACATAACACCCACTTTGCCGTCTAATCGACCTGCTTTTCGCATCCAATGCGCCCAAGCAATTCCTTGCGATCACTGTGGCCCGGCAAGCTAACTCCTGAGCTGCTTGCTTGTCGCTTGACGCCGCTTCTGCGCTCCCACCCTTTTAGGTCGAGTGACTCGACGCCCACTTCCTCCTCTTGAGGCTTGGCCTCCTCGTAAACAAATTGCTCCTCCTCTTCCTCCTCCTCTTCCTCCTCGTCTTCGTCGTCACTGCGGGTATCGTCGGCTCCATCACCCCGGATCACCTTGATGGCGACACGCACAATCATGGTGAACCAGAGGATTGTGAGGCCCTGTAGCAGCAGCAATACAGATAGAAAGGTCCATTTGACCGTCTCGTTGTAGCAAACGTTGCCGTCGAACTTGTAGAACGGTTCGAGCAGATAGGTAAAGCGGGATGGAGGCTCCAAGGGTCCCTCGAGATTGCCATTTCTGCCCTTGAAGCATCCCGTAGGCATGATGACGGGCGTATCAGCGTAGATGGACCAGCAAACCAGGCCGTATGATACGTGGCGGGCGGCAATCCAAACGGTCATGAACAGACCAAACATGATGTCGCAGAGTGTGGTGTAGTTGGCATATTTGAGACATTTGGCCGTCTATCACGTTCTCGTTAGCAATGCACCATTCGAGATGTTAGCAAGGAATCATACCGGGAAGAACAAGTCCACGGCATCCATCAATACCAGGATCAAGTTGCCGACGCGCGTATGGTGGTAGAAATAGCAAGCCGAGATAAGTGAGTTGGTGATGATGTGGTGGCCAAACATCTGCCAATGGTCCTTGCGTCGGTCCTCGATGAAGAGGACAATGATCTGCTGCAGCCAGAAAGCCCACTGGACCAGCATGTAAAACTTCATGAGACCGCCCATTTCGCGATTGGGCCAGTCGGTCCAAAGCTCCTTCAGGTTCATCCAGTGAGGCGAAGTATACCAGATGTACTGTCGCGCCAAGTCAGTATAGTTCAACGGAAGTCGCCTGGCCAAGAAAAACGTACTGCGCCGAGGGTCCAGAAAAATGTGTAGTACACGAACAGCCAAGCCTGCTCGCTGAAGCGAGTCAAGACCTTCCTCTTGGTGATTCCGTGGTATTTTCCAAAAGGTGCCAGGATGTACTCCATAACACTGGCTCGTAGACCGGTGAACACAATCACGCAGAACGTCACCAGCAGACCGTCATCATGGCCAATGCCGTACTGCCGGGTTTTCGGGTTGTAGTAGCCCATGAGGAAGAACTTTCGGGTGTGCACTCTGGCTTTTGGAATGAAGAGGTGGGCGAGGAAAAGAAGGGCGATGAGGTTAAGGGAAAGGCCTACATAGGTGTTAGCTCGCCGCATTGAAAAGTGCCATGATGTTGACTCTATGCATGTAGCCATCCGCGCGTAGCTTCATTTTGGGGCTCCAGCATGCGCAATTGGCAAAGGGGAGCATTAGACGAATTGCTGCCACGTACCAATCTGGTTTTCAACCAGCCAGCGAGCCAGGGGCTTCCAAGCGCCCTCATCCTTGCGCTTGAGTCGTCGAACCAGGACCACGTTGGAACCCGAGGTTTGCATGTAGAGTGGCCCGTTCATGTTGGGCGTGCTCGAGGTGTTGGACGGGCGAGGACGCGGAACCGTCTTTGCGACGGCAGCCGTGGTCCGATCGTCGGCCGGCGACGACACGGGGGAAATAGCTTCACCCATTGTGGACGACGGATGACTCGTGTTCGGATGGAAGAGAAGAAACTGTTGGCAGGTTCGAGCCCCCTACCGCTTCGCTTTGGTATGTCGTCCGAGGGAGATCCAGCCACAGCAAGATATTTGGTCGAGAGCTGGAAGCTGTTGCAGCTACAGGATAGGGGAATGCGGGCGGGGCCGTTGAAATTGTTGGGAGGGGCGGCGGGCTTTTTCGCTATTCGCCGGCAGCGGGATTCGACGTTGCTCAGTCAAATCAGATGCTGGAGGCGCGCATTCAATCAGACGGCGGAAGCGAGGGTGGTAGGAGGTATGGCTGCCAGCGGCTGGTTCGAGATGGCGAGAAGGAGAGCTGGAATTCCCCCAGGACAAAGTTCGAAAGAAACTGGAGGGACTGGATCATTTACGTTTGTGGAGTGCAGGTGCGCCGGCACGGGACATGGGCGCTGGCGCTGGAGCACTAACACCCGGCCACCACACAACGTGGGCTTGGTTTTTTTTTCCTGCTGGGTCTGATTTGACCACGGGAACTGGCACTCGCCAAACAGCGTCGAGTCAGGGCCCTGTATTTCCAGCGCCCCACCCCCTGCCAGGCCAGGGGAGGCGGGGGCGCCGTCTAGGGGAGACATGCCCGGCGGTGAAGAATACCCGGCAGGGGTCCAAGGGGGGATCCAAAGGGGCCCATTCCGGGTCTGTCAAGGAGCCACTGCAAGGTATCCGTAAAAGGGGGGGGGAGAGCTCCGATCGAATGTTGCGCGCAGCATGGCCCAGCAGGACATCTTCAGTCGTTCTAGGCCGGTTCTCTTCACTGCTGGACAAGGCGAAGCCACCCAATTCCATCTTTGAAGGCGCCGGAGTCTATACTCGGATGTCCGTTGGGTCTCCCCTTTGCGAACTGGTCTCGATTGATCAAACTGCCCCGTGGATTCAGTCCTGTCCCGACCCCGGCCTATCGCCAGCTTAAAATAAGCGACCTGCCCTCGGCCAAGATGGCGTTGCATGTGAACAAGGGTTCTCTCGTGCCGCCTGGAACGGCTGATTTAGGCATTTCGAGCAGCAAAGCACCCCCATCAACTGCACTTCAGCTGCAAGCCATCCACTCTCAACATTAAACTCCTCCATTGCACGGTAACGTTTGACCTGCCCAGAGTTTGTCCTCTTTTTACCCCTCACGATTGGATGGTTTCGGCGCGCTTCGGGAGCTGCCTGTGACAGGACTTGGGCCATTCGCGGTCAGGGGCAGGATTTGCATCCCCCTAAAACTGTCTAGACTCGGTCGATCCTTTGGTAGGTTAATTATGCATGTTTGTCCTTTCCTGTCCAAGGCGTCTGCAGCACCTGCCGGAGCCGGAATGCGCCTCCGACGGTGCTGCAACACACAATTGCTGCAAGGAATTCTTGGAACCATTACGCTGCGACTGCATCACATCATTTGTACTTGGTGGGAATTTGGGTTGTACTAGATACTAAGTTGCTGCCACAGCCCATCACTTGAACGTGATATATCGTGTACAGCTCTGCTACCAGCACATGTACAACACATATACAGCATAAGGCAGATGCCTAGTTACCCCTTGGCTCCATCATCCCCAGCGCATGCAACGAGAAACTTGCCTGTTACATTTGCTACTGCGTGCAGAATTTCTCAGACAGCAGAAAGGCAGACAAAATAAGTCCAACTAAATCGTCGAGTATCCATATTGAGGCCACCATGGTGTGATGTAAAGTAAGGTAGCAAGCCACAGCTTGCACCGCCACATTAGCCAAAGCTCAACCGCACCTGACCAAAGCTGGTGCCTTCCAGCAACATCGCCCATCACTCCTACCCCACATGACCCGTGCCCGCGGCAGCCTATGACATTCTTCGCCCCCGGTCTTAATCAGCAGCACCATCCATTCCATCATACACCTCATCAACCTTCCACAATCATCGTCTTTCTCCCTCCACAAGCCTACAAGCCGCATCGACTTCATCGCCCGCTCTACCTCGCAAAGCAGAGAACCATGGCTCCCACGACAAACTACCAGGCAATGCCTCAGCAGGACCCCGACGACTTCACCCAGGCGCCGCCTTCCTACGCCGAAGGCTCCTCCACCCGCGATGAGCAGGCCGGCCTGTTTGGCGCCCCGCGCAGCAGCGAAGACAACCTGCCCGATGACTTCAAGGTGAGCTTCTGTTTTGCCGCATCCTTATTCGTACAGTTTCGGTAACGTGCATTACCAGTTCGGAGGCTCCGTGGCCGAGGCTACCGTCGACATCCGCAACCAGTTCGTTCGCAAGGTCTACACCATCCTGACCGTTCAGCTCCTCGCCACCGCCGGCGTCTCGTCCCTCACTTTCTTCAGTGAGGACTACAAGAGCTGGATCCAGAGTCACCCTGCCGTCGTTTGGGTCTCGGCACGTATACCCCTTCCACTGCCGGCTTCCATGGTCACTAATATATGCCTCCTTGATAGCTCATTGGTGCCATGGTCTTCATGGGCCTGACATTCTGGAAGCGCAAGTCGTACCCTACCAACCTTTTGTTCCTCTCGCTCTTCACCCTGACCGAGGCCTACTCCATTTCCGTCATTGTTTCGTTCTACAAGACCTCAATCGTCCTCAACGCTGTGGTCTTGACGGCTGGCATCTTCGTTTTCCTCACGCTCTTCGCCTGTCAGACCAAGTATGACTTCACCTCGTGGATGCCCTACCTGTTTGGTGCTCTCTGGGGTCTCATCCTCTTTGGTTTCATGTCCATGTTCTTGCCTTACAGCTCCACGGGCGAACTCATCTATGGAGGCCTGGCTGCCCTCGTCTTCAGCGCCTACATCCTCGTCGATACCCAGCTGATCATGCGTCACCACCATGTCGAGGAGGAGATTGCCGCTGCCATCAGCTTGTACCTGGACATTATCAATCTTTTCCTTGCCATTCTACGCATCTTGAACAGCCAGTCCAACAACTAGACCACTGCATGCCTGAGTGTCGTGCTTATGAGACATCTTGGCAATACAAGAGGTGCTTGGTTTGGTGGACTGAAGTCTGCTGAGTAGAAGGGTCGCTACTAGCTTGGAGGATCGATGCAGACTGACTACAACTGTAATATCTTGGTAAGGAATTGGAATATGACTAGGCGTTTTGTTTCCTCTGTTTCATGTGCTTCGAAGGTGCCTACCTTTCATTGTGTCTTTTCCCCAGATAATCACAATACGCTAGTGTTTCATCGCAATTCAGGCCTTGTATCTCGACAGTCGCTTGGAATCAAAGGGTGTATCTTGCTATCTGCATTAGAAGTTCACTAAGAAAAGGAGAAGATATCTGAGTGACCGAGGCCACATAAGAAAAGGCCAGGTATAATAATACATGGACAAAGTTGGCCATAATATGGCTGAGAGGCGAGTCGCAATACCTATCACGCCGATACTCACCCGTTGCGGCACCAGGCTTTCGGATGAGAATGTTCCACGAACCGGCCAATGTGTCTCCACGACTTGCCTCTGGATTGCAAATGCTCCATCTTGATTCGAACCTTACACGACCATGTTTTTTTTTGGTGGTTCATGACTGCCTCGGTTATGTGTTCCTCCCTTCCATCCTCGGCATTAGAACACTTCGCGTGAAGAGGCCATAATTATCCATTCATGTCTGCAGTCGCAACAGAGTTTTCCAGCTTCTCCTGGCTCGTAGGACAAGGAAATCAGCGCCGGACAGCGCATAAATTAAAGCCGTGCTGCGTTCCCACTTGACATCGCAGCACCGCAACCAGTATAGAGTGATGATAGCTTAATCCTCACGGTGAATGCCGTTGGATTCGGTTGCCGTAGGGGTCGAGGCTGACTGGGCAGCGCTCTCGCGCTGCATGCGAGCCTCAATCTCACGAAGCTGAGACTCGCGAGCAAGCAACTCCTGCCTCTTCTCATTGATTTCGCGCTGGACCTTGAGTTCGATCTCGCGCAACTTCTCCTCCTCTCGTCGAAGCTGCTCCTCCTTGAGACGAACAGACTGAGAAGCAAGGTCCTCGGGGTTCATGGAACTGTCAATACTACAACGCTGTTAGCCAATGCCGTGATACGTCGTCTGGAGTTACTTACCCCGCGGAAGCACCATCGACGCTCTTAGACAGCTTCTCGGTACGATAGTTCTCGTACAGGAAGTCGTGGGTAATTTCCTTAAGGTCGGCCAAGTGGCTGTGGAGGAGCGCAGATCGAATGGCCAAGAAGTCCGAGTGGCGGGGATTGTCGACCTCAACAACACCCCAGGGATATTGACGAGCGCGGACCTTGCGGCCTCCAATCTCGACCACATCCTCAGAGCCGACAATGGCAAATGGCATGAGACCTCTCAACTCAGCGTTTTCCTCGACAGTATCCTCGTCATCCTCCTCAATGTCATAGGGGAAGTTGTAGACAGGGATACGGTAGTGCTCGATATCCTCCATGACAAGTTTCTTCGACTCGGCCAGCTCAGCTGGTGTCAGGGAATCGGCACGGCCAATAACGGGAATGACGTTGACGCGGGGCGCCAGGCGCTTCATGAGCTCGATGTCGAGTTCGCGAAGTCTAAGTGATGAGCAACGGGTTATCAAGAGGATTCAGATTATGGAACTCACCCATGGCCGGTAGGCGTGATAAAGTAGAGCATGGCGTGGACACGGTTGTCCCTGAAGCGAGGGTTACGCTTGATACGGGACTCCTCAGCCAGAATATCGTCGTACTGTCGCTCGAGGTATCCGACAATCTCAGAGAAACTGTATCAAGGTTAGCACTTCGGTTTTCGCACTCGTCGCCGTGTCTGACCTTGCTTCGTTGTCGATTTGATCTCCAAATCCAGGGGTGTCGACGATGGTCAAGGAGATGCGGGTGCCCTCCTCGTCCAGCTCTAACTCTGTCCGCGCCGTTAATGGGATGCCAATTCAAAGCCATTGAAGGAAGGACAATGCGTACCGACTGTGACTGGCTTGATCTTGACACCCTCTTCGACGTGGGCATCGGTCAAGTCATCGACATCCTTGTGCTGGAGGACATCCTTGCTGCAGAGGGTGTTGACGAAGGTTGTACGGCCTGTTCAATGCAATGAGCGTCTACAGAAAGCATGGGTAGTCATTGTGTTGAAGGGATATCGTACCAGTTCCTGATGCACCGCAGACCATGAGGCAGAACTGAATGCCCTTCTTGACATTCTTCTTGCGGCGAATCATCTTCTATGTGGCGAAGACACGTCAGCAACGGATTCATCACTGTTCGTAAGCGCCGCTGCCCATGGTTGGATCGTTGGCACGGCGCAACCAGGCCGATTTGAAGCAATCGTAGTCGTGTCGTGGGCGCGGCGTGCTAGGGGCATGAATTGGAACGTACGGTAGCAGACGACATGTTGTTTAACGGAATATGAAGCGCTCGAAGAGTGTCCAAAGGTGAAGGTGACGGATGTCGAGGAGCTAGAAGCACCACTTTACGCAGCGGATGGTGATGGCAGAGAGGGCGCTGGTTGGGATGGAAGCTCCGTTGCTCTGGAAGCCAAGGGGAAAATGTTCAGGAGGTGTGTTGACGAAGGGTGCAATCAAATTTCTGGGCCCCGTTGCTCCTGCACTCGATTTCAGGGGGGTGCAAGGCCAGCAAGTGCACCCTAAGGTGTCAGGTCAGTGCTTGCGGAGGCACATCGGTACTGGCTGGCGGTACCTCGGTACTTTGATCAATGATTGGGCAAGATAGCAGCTGCCCTCACCAAGTACCTACTAATTGTGCTTTACACTAGTGCAGTCACTGGTTCTGGGCTTATCATGCTTGAGTCTTCATCTTGTACCGAACGGCACGGTAGAGGTACCCCGTATCTGGAAGCCAACAGCAGGCTGGGGTACCAAATTTCCGCGCCAGGCTGGAAATGGACAGGCAGCACGGTCCTGGGGATCGGCAGTTTCTCGGGAGGTGAGGTTGGACGACAGTTGGGCGTTTGTGTGGTCGCAATTTCAACCAGCTTGCCGTCCAATTTGGTTAATCTGAAGCATTGACTTTGTTCGTCACGTGCCTTTTCAGCATATTGAAACAGACATTTGGAGCTGTTGCTGTCTGCCTTCCCTTGGGTTTGGGAAGGTGGGCCTGTGCGGTCGCGCTCAGCGGGGAGGTCTGGGGGGCGGGAGCTTAGATCGACATTCATGGACAGCCACAACTTCGGCCTTCACTAGGTAAGGTAACGTACAAGTTAAGGGGCTTTATCGATGTAATCATCCTGTGAATGCTTGCTAGGGTATTTTGTGAATGCTTGATAGAACCCTTTCTTATTATTATCGGTGATTCTTGCTTTTCTGTGCACAACCTTCGCATTCTTACCAACCAGAGTGTCTTCATGTGAGTTACCACGAATGGCGGACTAGCATGAGCTTACATGGAGGTACTCGGTACCTCATATTACTGGGCTGTTAGCGGATATACATGCACAGCTCACAGATCGTGCATGACGAACAGGTATTCTAGGTATCGGTCTAGGCCTCCGACCGGTCCTCCTAACACATCCACGCTTGACTCCAGGTCATTCGGCCATCTTACGGACCGACCACGAATGCCTACTCACGATGCCCATCCTCTCTGAATCGGATCATTTCTAAAGAACATTCAGTGTTATATCATTATCTTTGCTCCTTGTAGGTGTTTTCTTGTCGTTTATTTGAGAAGCAGTTAGCCCACAGCGTGTTTGTCTCGGGATCGCTACCGCCGCCAAGACCTGGAACGAGCTGCAAGCCAACCACGCATCCCCATACGTCAACCGCCGCTCCTTCAACGTCCAGTTCAAGGCTGCCATCCGCAATCATACGGAGCCATCTCGTATGCTTTTGCTAGAGCTACAGGTCTCTGCCTTCGACTAGCTGGTGCCGCAATTTTGAGAATGCGCTGGTATTGCCTCCTGTGAAGCCATTTGCACGCAATCAACCGCCGTCCCTACCTGGACACGACTCCAGCGGGCTTCAGCCCCGGCCACCCGCGATCAACCACCGCCTTGTTACCTACGTCGCATCTACTTTGCCCAACTCAACTTGGCTACGATGAATGTTCGGCCGCCTATAGAAGCGTCGAATCCCACGTCGGTGCTCTCCGTTGCCTTCAACAGTGATGCGAGCTGCTTCTCGGTTGGCCTAGAATCAGGCATATGCAGTAAGTCACGTATCACTCCCAGCAACATCGCACTCACAAGCATCTAGTTTTTCACACAAAATCATGTCTCTTGAAAGCGTCAAGAGGTGATTACATCCGCATCATGCACAGAAATGGTATATAGCTAAGTACGTGCTTAGACTTCAACGCAGGCCTAGGACTTGTGCAGATGATGGGCACAACAAACTATCTGGGCCTTGTCGGCGGCGGCAAATCACCCAAATTTGCTATGAACAAGGTAACAGTCTTCCTCTCTCCTTATCGAGGCGCTCTGACATCCTGGAAAGGCCATCATATGGGACGATTTGAAGGGTAAGGTCGCTTTGGAGATCTCAACACTTACCGCCGTACGTGGCATACAGCTAAGCCGCGACCGCATTGCCGTTGTCCTGCAAAACAGCGTCCGCATCTACTCATTTGCTAAACCTCCAAACCTGATACACGTCTATGAAACGGCCGACAACTTGGCCGGCCTGTGTTGTCTGACGGAAAGGAAGATTGCCTTTCCAGGCCGCACAGCCGGACAAGTCCAGCTCGTGGAGATACCAACCGGCAACGTTAGCATCATTCCGGCGCACTCCTCGGCTCTTAAGGCTATTCAACTAAGTCCAGACGGCGAGCTGCTTGCAACAGCGAGCGAAACTGGGACCCTAATTCGGGTCTACGCCACAGGCAGCTGTGCTCGTGTGGCCGAACTTCGCCGGGGCATCGACCCGGCCAACATCTTTTCCCTCGCATTCTCGCCGTCCGGCAGCATGCTGGCCTGTACCTCTGATAAATCGACCCTTCACGTCTTTGATGTTCCCCACCCTAATAAGTCGTCCCCGCATCGGAGTCAAAGGCTCAGCGCCTCCGGGGTAAATGAGGACCTTGCGAAGTGGGGAATCCTCAGCAAAATACCGTTGATGCCACGCATGTTTTCCGATGTGTACTCATTCACATCATGTCCTTTCGAGGCAGGGGACGACAGTATGATAGGCGGCATCCCGTTCTCGGAGAGCACAGTGCTAGGGACGTCCAGACCTCCCAAGGGCGTCATTGGGTGGATATCGGATGACAGTCTCGCTGTGGTCGGAGCCGGTCAGGATGCGAGATGGGAGAAGTTCGTACTTGTCGATGGCGAGGACGGGAAGCGTCATTGCGTTCGGGAGGGGTGGAAGCGATATTTGGGAAACACATAGCGTGAAAAGGCTCAGGGAATTCCATTTAAGAGCCGGGTATCATCTCTGGGAGGGCGCACTGGGCTAGTAAGCCATTGTCGTTGGTCATTACTCATTGTCTTTTTCTTTTTCTCTCTCTCCAGAGCAAATCCCTACTCATGTCGCCGTCGTGGTGACTTACTCCTACTTCTTCGTCGAGATCTCTTGTCATGGCGGTCATCGTCGTCCCTGCGTCTTCTGTGCCGTTCCTCTGCCTCGTCATCCTGTCGGCGGTGGCTACGTTCACGATCGTCCCGCCGACGCCCTTCGGGTTCTTCAAGACTGCGTCTCCGCTCCCTCGAGTCGTCCCGATGGCGTCGCTTGGATTTGTCGGGATATTCCTCGTCATGGCGATCTCGATCCCTGTCATCAGGAGTTTTATCTCGGTGAGACCTCCTATGCCTTCTTCCGTCGTCGCTGCCTTCTCTTCTCGACCTATGCGATCGGTGGTGCTTGTGTCGGTGTTTCTTGTCCTTTCGATCGGCTCTTTTCCTGGCTTCCTCCACTTCCTTTTTCTTCTCCTCGATAAGGAAACCCTTCATAGGATCGTCGTCGTCATGGTCTTGTAGCAGCTTCGTAAGCTCAATTTCCTCGGGCAGCATGGGTCTTTGGACTTCCTCCTCGCTACTTTCTTCGTCGTCCGTGATCGCTTTGCCCTCCTTGCGCATGAGATCCTCCCATCCAACCCTGAATTCGTCGAGGTCTTCGTCGTCGCGGGCTTTGTATCGGGCATGGTCCACACTTATAAGCCGGCCATCAATCTCTGCGCCACCAAGGTTGTCCACGGCAAGGTCGGTGCTTCTCTGGTCCTCGTATTTGAGCCATCCGAAGCCTTTTGACTTTCCCGACTCCTTGTCGCGCGCCAGCTTGAGAAAGACGGGTTCGCCAAACTGGGAGAATATGGTGATGACATCGCCTTCAGAAAGACCATATGGCAGGCCTCCAAAGTAAATATATGCGGTGTCGCGATAGTCCACGTGCCAGGAAGCATTGGGGGAGCTGTTGTAGCAAAGCAATCAGCACTGGCGCCTGACATGATGCGAAAGGAAGGATAGGACCTACATTCCATTTTCAATCTCCTTCTTATTGAGCGCCTGAATGGCACGAATCTTGTTCATTGTGGAAACGGTTCAAGCACGTTGTTGTTGTCGATGAATGGAAGATACGGGGCCAGCAGGGCTGGCAATTTTGAACATTGGGTGAAGCTTTGAGCTGCAAGGCTACGGCGCATGACGCCTGACGATCTCCACGTTAGCGCTAATAGCATGCAAGGTACCTGTACCTGTTGGCCCGAAGCCGCCCCGACCTGTTGACTGTCCTTTCCGCGGCGGCACTAACAGGAGCGCGGCAACCCTGGAATTTTATGGACGAACATCGACCATGCAGCAAACCCACCCGTATCCGATTGCACCTCCTCCTCGTTGTTTCAAGGGCCAGCATATTGCACTCGACACAGATAGTCATAGGTCGACCTGAAAGGCCTACGCACATCCTTACCTTTGGTGTCCACGCCCAGCGACAATGCTCCTACGGCAGGCTTGAGACAGCCACAACCCCATTCAACACGAACCTCACAGCTCCCAGGAAACCCGCGACCGAGAACAGGCTGGTCCGTTGTACCTCCTATGAGCTAGTACATACGCTCGCTATACTTTTCCCCGTGAAGCAAATCCTAGGGCTTCTTTGTTATGCGTTGCGGCAATGACGACCAACGCGAATAGAGTCTCAACCTATACTACTGGGTCCGGTGAGGCAGAGGGCCGCAATGGCGAACAGTCGAAGAACCTGTGGAAGTCGATGCTTGGGTCTGTCGCCAGCAGCAAGCGATTGCCGGAGAAGAACCTTCTAGTACTAGGTGCGGACACCGCCAATGATGCTGTACCGGCAAACCCCTTAGACGGTGCTGACCGTCCTTAGGCGGAACCCCCGAATCACAACGAGAATTCCTCGACTCCCTCTCCAGCTCAGAGTTCAGACGCGACCTCGACCGGCAAAAGACGCCGCCGATCGCCAATAACTTTGCGCTGGGCTATGCGTACTATGACGTGCTAGACGCCGACCAGGATGGTTTGTGACGTGTCCATCTTGCCGTGGACGGCTATAGCTAACTACTGCAGACACCCTTGCGCGAGTCTCACTATATCTTCTCTCGCAACCTTCGGGCGAGTTTGCTTCGCTTGTTGCTCCGCTGTTGACGTCCGCTACAATACCGAACACGGCTGTCATAATATTGTTGGACTGGTTGGAGCCTCATCTGTGGCTACGACAGCTCCACACATGGATCCAGGTTCTCGAAGAGGTCATGGGTCGTGTGAACAACGATGATCGCGAAGCGCTAGAGGAACTGATGCTGTCCTGGAAGGAAAGGGGTAGGGGAGGTGCAAGTACGAATCTTGACGGCACAGTGTCGACGTCAGGGACAAATGGGGATGGGGATGGATTGCTTCCCCTGGGTCAGGGAGAGTGGTCTGAACCTCTAGGCCTACCACTATGCGTGGTTTGTCAGAACGTGGGTGCTGCTACACCATGAATCGCCACGCCTTACTTACCGTTTGCAGGCTCAACGTATGGAGTACTTGGAGAAGAACCAACATTGGAAAGAGCCCGACTTTGACACAGTCCTACAATATCTCAGAACAATCCTTTTACGGCGTATGTGTACCGGCTTTCGCATGGGCAAGGCTGTGAAGACTGACAATGATTGCAGATGGCGCCTCGCTCATATATACTTCACAGAACATCACATCACAGCTGCCTTCACTCATCCACTCTACGCTCGGTATCACATCTCTGTTAAAACGTCAGCCCTTGAAGCCCAATACCATTGATCGTGACAGTATTGTGGTTCCCACGAATTGGGATTCCTGGGGCAAGATTCGAATTCTTGGAGGACTGGACACAGAGATCATTTCCAATGGCTGGTCAGAAGACATCAAGGCGCCATTAAGTTCGGAGCCTTTGGAAGTAGAAGAGTTGGGTCAGAAGAAAGCCGAAGATGAAGAACATGCGAATGCGCGACAAGAAGAGAGCGCCATTGCACGGTATGAGCAATGGTGCCGAGTACCCAACACCGGCGGCCTAGCGGTGGTGGAAAGTGCAATGAACGAGGGGACGGCCGTGGGCGTTGAGAGCGACAACACGCAAGAGTTCCTGGAACGACAACTCAAGATCCTGGAAGCCTTCAAGACAAAAGTAACCGAGATAAGTGGCGCCGCAGTAGATGGTGCAAAGCTGGACAAGGCGAGAGATGGTGGTATTAGCGAGCACATCGGTCCGGTGCAATTTAACATGGGTGGCATCCAAGTTGATGCGGACGACATGCTTCAACGCATCAAGGTAAGCCATACGCCTTGCATGCCGATTACAACGCCAGTACTTACAATCAGCAGGACCGAAATGCACCGCTGGCGAGCTCGGATACTGCCCTGCCCGATACAGACACAAGCGCCGGAAACCTTGCCAAGGACTTTGACAACGACCAATTACAGAATTTCTTCTCGGGCCTGATGAACAGAAAGGGTCCTGCTTAAAGACGAAGCCAATACGCCGGGCGGCTCGGACTCGACTATGTAGTTCTGCCAATCCCTGCAGTAGTCGCGTACCAAGACGGGTGTCTCTGCATGGAGTACGATATTCTTATTTGTGCTGTAAAAGCTCAGGAGGATGCTTGGAGATGGACCCTGCGAGTCACCTCGTCGCATGTCTACATATCAAAGAGAGCAGAAGTAAGCAATTACAAAAGGGGGCTTTGGCAACAGCTTGTAAATTAGATACCCCTTGCAAAATTTGAACATAAATACCTTGCACACATTGAATGCTTCAACTCCTCCGCAAGCCCCCAGTGCATCTCCCGCTGTAACAAGCAGCAATGCCATTTGTTCGACAATTGCTCGTGCTGTGAAGCTCTTTGTAATTGAACCAACCACGCGTGAATACACCATACACAACCCTCGGATCGATGAAGGACACATCAAGATGTCAAAGCCCACCATTATTTTCTTGCTTCCAACTTGTGTAAAGTCTGCCCATTTCACTCTCTCCCACGCGTAAACTATTATATTCCGGAGCTCCTCCTCCCGTTGACGCCGAGCCTAGCGGTGACCACGCCACCTAGAAGCCCCGGATACAGTCCCGGGTGCTGCAGCATCTCGGCCTCGAAAGCATTGATGGTCTCTCGGGCTAGCTGTTTGTATTTTTCGTCGTTTAGATGCGCTCCGAGCCGGTACAGGTTAGACACGGATACCGAGTTGGTGGAGGGGAGGGAGGTGTCCATGCCGTCTTTCAGACGGAGGATGGTGTGGGGAGACGAGGCAGTGGTGCAGTAGAACGCTCCGTTCGGGTCGTAGAAAAGCGTGATTTGCGATTCTATCAACTGTGTCAGCAGGGCACTCTATGAATTAACGCAATTGCATGCTCACTCTGTAGGTCGTTCGCAAATTGAGTCCAGGATGTGTCGTGGGTGGCATCAGCAAGATCAAGAAGACCCTCAATGACATATGCGTAGTCCTCTGCAAACCCTTCGGTCTGTCTCCCGGCTGATGTCCAGATTCTGAATAGAACCTCTTGTTCGCTATCCCATAGTTTCGATTTGATGAAAGATGCAGCGCTTGTAGCAGCTTGGAGATATTTGTTGCCCCGTTCCATGTCTACCGCCTGTAGTGCTACGCCGGTCCGCGCAAGTGCTGAGATTACCAGGCCATTCCACCCAGCAACTACTTTGTCATCAAGCTCCGGTCGTATGCGATCCTTATCCCGTCTTGCGCGAAGGGCCACCTTGGCAGTCTGGATGTACTGCTCCACCTGTTCGGCCGGGATGTTGAATTGCTTGCTTAATTCGTCCGCCGTTTTGACAATTCTCAGGACATTCTGGTTGATGAAGTCATCATGAGGATCATACTTCTCCTCAATGTTTCCATCTTCCTGGACATCCCAGTGGGCTGCCGCTATTAGGCTAATATGTCGATTGGCTTCCTCAATCACGGAGTCAAACTCTCGGCGCGTCCATAGATAGTAGGCCCCTTCAATCATGTCCTTGTCGCCCCTGCGGTAGTGCGAATCGGCGGCTTCGCTCGATGCGAATGCTCCATTCGGTAGAAGAATGGGGGGACTGGAAAGATAATCGGCCAGCTGTATCATCACATCGTAGAATTCACCTCCCGATTGTCCACCGCCCAGCCGCCACGCTTCAAGATATAGCGGAAGCAGAAGCGCATTATCAACGACCAGCCTCTCGAAATTGGGTATACTCCAGTCCGGCGTGACTGAGCATCGAGCAAACCCTGTGCCGCCAAGGTGGTCTCTCAAAGCGCCATCGCGTATCTTGCGCAGCGTCACCAGTGCCATATCCCTGGCACGCTGAACTTCCGCTTCTCCTACAACATCGTGGACCTCTGATGGGAGGCCCGTAAGTCCAAGTAAGAATGAAAGTTTGGGGGGTGTCAAGAACTTGGGCGCAAGTCCAAAACCACCGTAGACTGGATCGAAAGTGCCGGCAATCTGAGTGTATGCTTCCTCGAGCTGATCCAAATCCAACTCATCCGCGTCGTTCGGCTTCGTGGCATCTCTCGAAGATTCGGAAGTATCCATTGTTCCCGCAACTCGAGCATCCAGCGAACCTTCGGCGGCGAAGTCGCGCAGTTGACCGAGAACTTCCTTTGCCTCTTGCCGGCAGCGCGACTCTTGATCACGCCAGACATCTCGCACCTTTTTCAAGACAGACAAGAAATCCAAGATCTCTTCTTCATTTTCACTGGAAGACCTCTGCGCTGTGTTTGCGCCAGGCCCAGGCCAATATGTTCCTCCAAACACGGGTTCGAGATCTGCAGTCAAGAAGAGGTTGAGCGGCCAGCCACCCGCGTTGCTAACGGCCTGCACATAATTCATATAGATATTGTCGATATCTGGGCGCTCCTCGCGATCGACGAGAACGGGTATGAAGGAGTGGTTGATGATGGAGGCGCATTCGGGATTCGCGAAAGATTCTATGGACATGAGGCGGCAATCTAAGGCAGTTAGTCCAGGGACCGCGTGGCACAGGATATGTATACTTACGATGACATGATTTGTATCCAACATGTAAGAATATTAATTTGTTAGCAGCCTTTGCTTGTTCCAAACTGTTGCTATCCAACAACTGCCACTTCACTAAGCTATCTTGCTGGCTCCGAATGTACGGGTTGTTGCTCTCCTGGGCTCGACTCAACAGGGGCTTTGCATTCTTCTGTGCATCACCGCTGCCCTGTTCGTCCCCGGGAACAGGAGCCAACACTCTGGTAGACGCTGCGAAATCCGGGTTCATGATGATTCTAGATCACGGCCACGCAGAAGCGCGACTCTAGAAATCAGATATGAAGGGGTTTTTGAGTGGTTGGCCGATCCGGATCGACAGTGGCTGTCATGCAGTCCAACTACAGCAATGCGCCGCCTTGAGGGGCTTTACTGGTCGCCGTCAATTGTTATGCAGCCGAGGTGATCTTCTTACAAAAGTTGAAGCTTGGAGAGCGCCAGGTGGGATGGCGGGGCAGTCCCGAGGTGCAACTCAAATTGGATGACTAAGAGTCTGACGATGCCAAACCATAATTTACCTGACTGGTGGACCTACCCCAGACTTCCTTCAAGCAGGAACACTGCCTGTTTGGTTGTTTGTCCATTCTTTTGAAGACCGGAAATGCGGTTTCAGGTGCCACTTTGTGCAAATCTACCATTTAAGCGATGATATCACTTCGTTTTACTCTTCTTGGACCCCTGGCTAAACCTGGAGCCTTTGACCTTCCCATCCACAACAATTTCAACGTGCCGCATTGGTGGGACGGAGACTTCGGAAGGACGAAACCGTTTGAACCCTGGACGTATCTGCCTATCACTGAACATGAAGCGAAAATCCATCAGCATAAAGTTGCTTCAGAGCCAGATTCAATGGCATGTGCTGCTTTCATCCTATGCTTCTTCTTCTTCTTCTACTTCTTTGTGCTGTCGTGTCTCGATGGCCGCGTGGAACGTGACACTGTAACACATCGTGATATCACCATCGATCTCACTGGGTACATGAAATGACAGCAAAGCCAAATCCGAAGCAAAGCGGGCTGGGATTCCAGGTCACGGCGGCGAAGGACTGTTTGTCACAGGCGTTATTCTATTCGACTTGAATATGAATAGACGAGATTGTTCACCTGGTAGAGCGGATCAACGATCTTTGTGCGCCCACCCAATTCTGGAACAAGTACCAAAACCCAAAAGCCGAGAGTGAATCAGAAAATCCAATCGCTAAGGAAGACGACTATAAAACGGCATCGATTTGAGTCCGATAGAGTCCCTCAGCAATGAACTCGCTAGTCAACCATAGGATTTACTTGCGGCGTCTCGGTTCGATCAAAAGGTGGGTGATCACGATGGACGCCACATTTGACCCCTCGGTCCCAAAGGCCGGTGAGAAGACGACTACCGTGCTCGAAATGGAGCACGAGGTTACAGATGCATACAACGAAGCACTGACGGAACTCGACATTCTCCTGGAAATGTCGCATGGCTTCCAACCTCCACGAGGCGACGATCTCGAAGCACTGATCAAGTATCGCGACGCTACTCAGCGAGATATTGCACGGCTGCAACAGAAAATTAGGCTCAGTCGGCAATATCTCACGGCGAAGAATAGCAGCTTCCACTACAAGACCAAGCGCCTTTGTACGAGTGACGGCTGTTCCAGGCTACGATGGTGGTACAGAGAACAGCGGGACGAGGTTAAAACCGTGCAGCTTCGACGCGGCGATGAAGCCGCAGCCGAGGCGCAGGCCAGGATGGATGAGACCGTCCGGGTCAGAGTGAAGTGCTACAAGCTTGATAGTCTGTGGAAAAGGGCAATGAGAGCAGAGCAAGCGAGCACCGATAGCAAGCGGACGGGGTCATCTGTTGCTTGCGATTCTTCATGTGACAGCGATACCGACGGGGACTCGAGTACTGGCACGTTTGGACTGGGTCACGAAGAGGACGAGTACAGCGAAAACGGGAAGGGGTCTCAAAGGGTTGCGGAGGAAGTGTCGTAAGTTCAAGAGCGTAAGACAAGCCACGCTGTGCTATGACTGGCTTGGTACAAACACCACTCGAGACATTCGACTATACGACAAAGAAAGACTAGCAATCCCGAAATAGTCCAAGAACGGTAGAATTCTAAGGGTGATTCATTTCAGAAAGCGAAATAAAAGACGGGCATCAATGGCAGGAGTTCATGATCGAACTGTCAAGTCGTTGAATGGAGGTGCTGGGAATGGGGAGTGATTCAAAGGCACATGGCTGAAGTAGTGGGGCGGTGCCTGGCGCTAATGCGGCAGTGCATCCTGGAGCTTATCGATAGTCGCAAGGGATCGTCATCCTTCATATGACGAAATCATTTACCTCGTTAAGACGTCCAAGGTGAAAACGGAGGTATTCGTGCGGATAGAGGGGAATAGGCCGAAATTGAACGAGACGCATGGTATGAGAAGTTTGGACAAGCCTGCTCACATTCGGGCTATATGAGGCGAATTCTCTCATGCGGCTCTTGCCCACGAGATGCTGGTTGGGTCGTTTCTGACCAGAGCCGGCACAGGCATCAGCGGCAGCAGCAGGCTGTCGCGAGCTAGACCCCTAGACATGGACAACGTGACGAGACC
Organism: Stachybotrys chartarum; assembly: GCA_001021365.1. Lineage (NCBI taxonomy): Eukaryota > Fungi > Ascomycota > Sordariomycetes > Hypocreales > Stachybotryaceae > Stachybotrys > Stachybotrys chartarum. The sequence goes on along the minus strand of LDEE01000002.1, from coordinate 1,181,748 downwards.
TTATTCAGCTACTCTGCCAGCGATGACCCATAATATACAGGCAAGAAAAAGCCATTCACATGTGCGACACATATGCACACGTGGATGAACAAGTCAAAGCTGGCTAAAGCTTGAAAGAGACCCCAGGCCCGCAGGTGCCCTTACAGCGCCGTCGCTGCTAGCCCACTCCCCCGCCGTTACGGCCACTAAGCCTAACTGACACCAAGGTAACGGGACCGACCCTCCAGCCAGACAGACCCCTTCCCTTCCCTCATCCGGCGACCACCAACACCTACTTCTTCCTGCCATCCTGCATCTCCAAGACCTGCAGTCGTTCTTCGAGCACCTTTGGCACCATGGCGGAGCCCCAGTACACCGTGTTCATTAGAGTGCCGATTCCCCGAAGGGACTTTGTTGATCCCCCCCAGGTCTGTGCATCAAATCCCAGGCTGGTTCGTACTCCCTTTGTTCTAACGGTCTTGTCTAGGTCAACTGGGACACGAGCAAGGACTCGGCACTATGGAAGATCTTGTCTGGTGCTGCTCAAAAGGAGATTGACTGTAGGTTCTTGTCTTTTCCCCTTTGCGACCTGCTTCGCTGGCCGTGTACTTATGATGCGCGCGCTTAGGGAACCATGTGTAAGCTGCACCGCCCGACACCGGCCTGTTTCCAAGCCGTTAATGCTGTCTAGGGCCGAACGTTTCGATGTCCCGGTCGATTTCCTCCTCAACAAAGTCGCATACCTGACCGAGCAGCATGCCTCCCAAGTCCGCGCACAGGTTCGCAAGGCCACCGCCGCTGCCAAAGGCTCGCCTGCTCCCTCACCCGTGCCTGGCGCCGACTCGGCCGGCATGAACCCGCGGACGACATCCGCCTTGTCCATCAGGCGCGACTCGCCGATGCCCAGGCCGGATGCCAACACCGTCAGCTCCTTCAACTCGGTTCGACCTGCGATATCTCGCAATGCGTCTGGCAACACTACCGTCCAGCGGGACAGGGACTCGGGTGGGTCGTCGTCGAGACATGGCAAGCCGGCGGCTGGTCGGCTGGCCGAGGCAAGCGGCCGCAGAAGACTGTCATCACTGCCTATAACCTCCACCATACCAAAGGGCAATCGCTCGCCCGAGCCCCAACCCGAGCGATCCCCTTCACCCGGACCAGCCGAGTCCAGCTCCACATCAACTGACTCCGAAGCCGAGTCCTTGCCGGTTCAGTCCCGTATCATCCGCCGACCGCCTCGCTTTCAGCAACAGGATGGCGCAGCATCTCCTCTAGATGATGACGACGACGAGTCCGAACCAGCGTTTCAGCCCTACAGAGCAGCGCCAACCCAGTCTTCAGGCCAGGATCTAGCATCGACATTACGGGGAGACGGCCAGAGTTCCAAGCGCAGTCATAAAGCCGCAAAAGAGCCAATCAACTACTCCCATACCTCAGACTCCTCCACCGGATCGGCCGCCATGGTGAAGCGTCCGGGAACGACGCGAGAAACACGTACGCCGGGGCCCCTGTCCCCTCGTCGCGCGACCGAGCTGGCCGGGAGAAGCCCCTCCAGTAAGGGCAAGGGGTACTCCCGCGAGGGAAGCGATGGTACACCAAGCATGGGCAGCAGCTTTAGTGATCTGGATGGTAACCAGCCCGACGCGCTCGCATGGTACGACTACTTGCTGACTGATGATGTAGATGCTTCGGTGACACAATCGGCCTTGGAAGAGGCCTTGGCCAGCCATATGAAGGCTGGCGGCGGTAGTCGCTTCGGCATCAGCCAGGCGTTCAGGAGTCGCTACAACCCCAGCTCGAACTAATGATGCGTCTGCTATTTCCTTTCATGCTTAACTTCTCACTCATCGAGGCTCTGCAAGGCGTCAGGTTCTTGTCTAGGGAGCACGGGAACGCCGTGACGCGCCGTCAGTTTCCTTCTCCAGTTGGCTCTACATTTCATGATGAATTATGCTCCTGGGATAGGCGTTTAGATAGGGACAATCTATGTCCAACGCCGTATATGTGCAGTGAAATGCATTTTATGTACGCTTGGTGTTAATGATCTTGGGTAATGAGTTGATGAGCTCCCTATTCCACCATTATCACGAACAGAGGGCGTGGCGGTAGTATGAATACATATGCTTTTCTGGCCATAGCACGCAAGCGAGCTGTGCATCAATAGCAGCCTTAATACAAGTAGCCTTGTTGCTCAGGTGCTGTGTCATTGTTTTCTTTGCTTCGCATTAATCACCGCCCCGTGGTAGCTGCAGTCACCCGAACGTGCCACTCACACAATCCGTGTGACAGCTGGCACCTCAATCTTCCCTTTGTCGAACCCCAAACCTTGCCCGGCCCTCTATGCAACCTCTTCAAAGCTCCCCCTTCTACGATCTCCACGAAATAATCACCAACATGTTTCGCCGTCTCTGGTCGGGGCTTCCTGCGGATGTCTCCTTTCCTGACAGCCTCAAGGGGCTGGGGTACGTCAACATTGCTTGTGCGCAAGATACTTCAGGGAGATTGCTGATTGGGTGGGTGGGCAGGTATTTCGTGAACGCGGAAGACGAGATCCGGTCGATCGAGAATGCGGACAACTACTTCAAGTTCTTCATCAACCGCAACCCGCGCATCAACGACCGCCAGCGATTCCACTTCGACCGTGAGTACACGTTCTCACCGCTGGCCGCGTACCGTGCTGACTTGTGGTGACTCGCACAGAGGCAGTAGAGGGCATCGTTCACCGACGACTCGAAAAGGAAGGCCTTTGCAGGACTCTACTGCCGCTTGGCACTCCTGAGTCGGAGCCGCACGTCCCAATCTTCGTCAGCGACGACATCCAGACCAAGTCTCGAGTCGTGCTGATCTTCGGTGAGCCCACCAACGAGCTTGGAGTCATAGCCCGGCGTGTTGCAGGAGGTCCTGGTGGACTAGACAAGGGGAGTCTCGTCTCTGTCGTTCGCGCTCTGAAGGAGCAGAGGTCGTCCACCCACGATGAAGCTTGTCCAGGCATCCTACTTGCCAACACCGGGGAGACGTACTGGTGGCCCGAAGGTAAGCGGGCCATCACCATCACGGGCAGCTCGGGCGTTCCTCTGCCCAGCCTCGCCCACAGGGGTGTCAAGTACGTGCCCACGCTGAACAGTGTACCTGGAAACGAGACGGCCAAAGACCACGTTGCATACATCTTCAAAGAGACGCTCTCTGCCATCCTTGCGAAGGACGCCACTATAGACATTCTCGCCATTGGAACCTCCTGCGAGCTTGTCGAGCGCTTCCTAGACCAGGATGCGAACTGGTCCACCTGGGGGCCAAGGCTTCGTGCCATAGCTCTGATGGGGCCAGTGTACACGGTCGAGCATCTCGCCAATGAAGGGTTCAAGGGCTTTCTGGAAAAGGTATGGGATGAAGCCGCTGTACATGAGATGCCCTGCTAATTTTCGCAGCGCACATGTGCATATCTGGTTTCCGATGCCCCTCTGGGGACCCCCATCGCACCTCCGGGTGGCAATCCGAACGAGTCTATCGCGCCGCTGGGCTGTCCCTGCTTCTCCTCGTCCGAGCCGTGGTACACCGAAGTCACGCTCATCAAAGCGCTGGTCCCAGTCCTCGGCTATCTACAGCGCGTCGCCCTGGATCCGGACTTTGAAAACGAGCCCATCATCGTGACCGAGCGTCCTCGGGCCAGTTCCCCCGCGGCGGAGGATCCTTGGGAGAAATTGGGCGAGCACGAGAAACCGCTGGTCACTGTTACCGATCCTGAGTGGATGGATAAGGAGAGACAGAGTGCGAGGGGGCAGGGGAATGGCGACGACGTGGAGCGAGCGCCAGGTCTGGACTCGGACGATGACTCTGGTGACGAGTATAGGCCACCTGCGTGAACCGAGAGCAACACAAGGCTAGCTTGATAAACAGGGGCTGCGAAGTAAATTGAGGGACTGTTGGAGTGACGTGCTCAAGTCCCGTACAATGAATGATAATTTCACTGCCTACAGTAGTAACACATCGTGCAAACCGCCGCTATCCTGCCATGAAAAATCGTGCATGCGCTGCTATGCTTTGAAATAGGACGAAAGGCCGATAGGAGGCGGCTCTACGTCCTCCGTCAGCTCCTGCGTCCTTCTGATACGCTCTTCAATCACCAGCTTCTCGGCCGCCCACCGATCGGCTGCTTCCTGCGGCGCATTCCAAAGCCCAAAGACCTTGGTCTTGGGGCCTTCTTCCCTCTTGCGCGCCTCCTCCTTTGCCAGCCTCGCCACCATGGTCGACCAATTATCCAGTCCTGTGATGAGACACTGGCGACAAGTCTCCTTCGTCGGCTTCTCCGCCTTGCTGGTGCCGAGCTTGCGCAGCTGCTCCTCTGCGGCATCCACCCCGTCGCGCGTCCACGCCAGGCCTTCCTCGCGCGATGCTGTGGTGTAGAGGATCTCGCCAATGTACACATCTAGAGCGGCTTCTTGGCAACGCTCTTCCGGGTCGCGCCAGGGAGATTGTGTACCATCCGGTGGAGGCGGGGGGTATTCTGGTGGTGCGAAGAAATCCACCACTTGTCTGTATACCGAGAGTGGCCTGCGCTTTGGGAGCTGGATTCGCGGTGGGTCGTTGGGGAGAGAACGGCGAGCTTTGAGGAGGGAGAGATAGATGGGGAGGGCGGCTGCGACGTCTCCCTGCCGAGCCTTGAAAGAAGCCAAAGCTGTGAGGGCGTCGAGCACATTGCTCGACGGTAGCCCAGCACTGTCTCGCAGGACGTGCGTCTTAGGATCATACGGCAGTCTTGATTCGTCGAACTCTGACGTCGCCTCGGCCAAGGCTAGCTGGTAGAGTGCCTGAGCCCCATCCGGCAGCTGCTTGTACTCGTTGTAGCTCGCGTATTGCAAAGCTGCCTCCATCTTTTGCCGTGCGTTGAAGCCCTTTGTTGCCAGTATTTTGAGGTAATAGTTGTCCGGCTTCGGCCATGCCTGCTCGCAATTCTCCTCTCGCGGCGCGGGGGGGTTACCTGGAGGAATTGGTTTGGGTCGGGGGTTCGAAGGACCAATCACGAATTCTGGCGGAGACGCAAGTTTTCGGGTCACGTCTCGAACCCAGCCCTCGACGTATTCGGCGGCTTTGGCAGTTTGGATCAAAGCCTCAAAGTAGCCCCTGCGCCATTCTTCCGAGTACGCCGTGATGTCGCAGGGCAGGAATTCGCCTGGCAACTCGGTAGGGATACCGGTCGGTCCTGGAAGCTTGACAATCTTTTCGCCGCCAACCTTGGGGTCCTCCAAACGCGCAATCACGTTCCTGGAGAGCTGGAAAACCTCGGGCCAGACAACATGCCCATCCTTGGGCTGCCTATACCAATTGGCGTCCCTCAGCAATTTCCGGGTCCGCATGTCCCATTCGTGCGGCGTAGGGAACTCGCGCTCGACCATCTCCTCGTTGACGAAGAAGGCTATGACGAGACATGCCGCGCCGATGCCCCAGGATATCAGGATGTACCGCACGGCAAGCTTGGCCTCGTGGCGAAGCCATTTGGAGCGCTGAGATGTGTAGTGCCGGACGGCGGTGAGCTTTGAGGAGGGAACGGAGAGGAACGGGATGCTCGGCCGGGAGTTGGTTGAGGATGATCGGGTGTGGAGGGCGATGGTTCGCAGTTGCTGGCGCCCGGGGGCTGTTCGAGGGGTGTTGAGCAGGAGGAGCCTGCAGGCGCCGGCCCTGGAGGCCAGTTGCGCCGATGCGCTCGACACCGGCATTGTATCTCGTCGTTGAACAGTGACGCGTGCTGTTCAGAACCGCCAAGCTGGCATATCAGACTCGCACTTAGTTATGCCATGCTCGTCGAAATTGTCGCCAGTTTAATGTTCGCGATGGATCTACAAATCATGACAAGGAGGTCGGAAGACCGCATAATCGCCCGATGACTAATCACATCTAGCCGAAAAATCATAGCGCCTACTACGTCCATACCATTCATCGATTTACATCACATCCAGACGTTGCACTCGCCACAGTCCATTCCCAATCCACAGGGGCTCAGGGAGGAAATGTGATGAACATGGCGTCCTATGTCCCTGAAATCTTCGGACATCCGCGGTTCCCCTTGTTCGGATCGGCTGTTTTGGGTGGAGCGACTGTTGCCGCCCTCATTCTCACATATCAGGCATTGCTGAGAGAAGAGCGAGTCTACGAGCTTAAAAGCTCAATTCCTCCATCCACCACCCATGACGAATTGCATAGAGTACGTGGAAGATTGGAATATGTCTTCTCGGAACATGACCACTTACACCAGTGCAGTTGAACAGCTTTGGAGGCTCCTCAGGTCCGCCGGTGGACAAAGAAGAGGCGAGGACACAAGCCCTGGCTGAAAGAGCACAGGCTGGTGACTTTGACGAAGAGCTTATCCTGGAGCAACTTGCTCGCAACCGGGTGTTCTTGACTCCTGAAGGCCTCGACAAGCTCCGCCAATCCTTTGTTATCGTGGTCGGGTGTGGCGGCGTCGGCTCCCATTGCACGGCCCTGCTGGCTCGCTCTGGTGTATCACGATTGCGACTCATCGATTTCGACCAGGTCTCTCTCAGCTCTCTAAACCGCCATGCTGTGGCCACATTGGCAGATGTTGGACAGCCCAAGGTGGACTGCTTGCAGCGGCGCCTGCTCGCCATAGCTCCTTGGGTCAAGTTTGACCTGAAGCAGGAGAAGTTTGATGCGCCAGCGGCTGAGCGCTTGCTGGGGCCGTGGACGGAAGATGGCCGGAAGCCAGACTTTGTCCTCGATGCCATTGACAACATCGAGACAAAGGTTGCCTTGCTACAATACTGCTACAACCACAAGATTCCTGTCATAAGCTCCATGGGCGCCGGCTGCAAGAGCGACCCAACCAGGATTGTGGTGGGAGATATCGGCGTGAGCACAGATGACGGGCTGTCCAGGTCCACAAGACGACGTCTCAAACTGCTGGGAATCACGAGCGGCATTCCGGTGGTCTACTCAACCGAAAAGACGGGCGAAGGCAAGGCCGAGCTGCTACCATTGCCCGACGAAGAGTTCAAGAAAGGTGCTGTTGGCGATCTCGGCGTCATGGCAAATTTTCGCGTTCGCATTTTACCTGTACTGGGCACGTTGCCCGCTATTTTTGGGCTGACGGCGGCCAACCACATTATCTTAAGCATCACAGGCTACCCGTTGGACTACGTCTCTGGCAAAGGCAGCGAAAAGATGTACGAAGGCGTCCAAAACTACGTCCAAGGTTCCGAAGAAAGACTCGCGAGAGCATTCACCCCCAACATCATCGGCCTCAAGGTCCCCCTGACGACTGGGGACATTGCGTTCCTCACCGAAGAGCTGTACCACGCGCGCAGCATCGTCAGCGGAATATCTACGAGGATAGTCCTCATCAGGTGGCGGAAGCCGGACACGACCACCGTATCAGTCATTGGGGAGGGCAAGGATGAGCAAAAATGTTCGAATCTACGTTTGCGGGACCTTGTGTGCATGACAAAGGAGGAAGCCGTCAGGCACGAGAAGGAAATCTTCAGAGCTGGGACGAAGGTGGAGAATCTGTATGGGGCCGAACTCGTGGAGAGGATCGAGGCGAAGCTTGCCGAGGCGGCCAGGTACGAGGTGTTTAGATAAGTGAGACGACGAAGACTCGAGAAAACCGCGGTCAGCTGATTCCAGGACGCGCCCACTCTCGCTTTCTCAAGCCCCGTATATAGGCCAACCCCAGCGTTGCTAGAACTACCGGCTCGTCCACACCCTGTTTTGGGTTACAATGTCTTCTTATACGGTATCTTGTTCCACTATTCAACAACTCCTTGTCTAGTGCCACCTATGAGAAGGGCTTCTCCCGCTCAAGCGTGAACCATCCGACCAACCTTTGCATAAATTCTAGCTCTCTTGAAGACCCGGAGCTAGAAAGGCAAAATGGGGGTACGTCGCCCTGGACCACAGCCTCAACATGGCGGACATTGCTCATTGCCGACGGAACAAGCACATAAAGCGCATCCATACTTCATTTTATGAGAAGTCGTGATTCACCAAGTTGTGGACAGTAATTCTTCCCTTTACCAAGGTATGTAAATAGGCCGGCTTATGAAAGAGTAGCCAGTGCCCCGTCTCACGATACCGGTTTCGGGCTGTAGGCATGTTGAAACCACACTGAACTCGCCGGGGCCATTCTATCCTATGGTAACTCGACTCAAGCTAGAACAGTTTATAATAAACTCGTTTCCATGACATACCGCTGCCCGATTATGGGCCTCAAGAACAAGCTACCGATTGACACAGTGAGACATGTATCCTGCTCCATCATCAATCTCATGGACGCTCACACGCCCATCCGGTGTCTGCGCCGCTATGAAAAATAAAAAGGCTGAAAACCACGGCTCACTGTTAATGTTTAGTTAACACACAATGTTCAGGTAGTGGGAGTCCCTTTGAGGCCCTAGAGAATCTGCCGGTCTTCCATGTCCGCATACCACTTTCCTTCTTTTTGTTATCAGAGTTCTTAAAGGACGAGTGAACTCGCTCAAGTTCAAAAAGCATGGCCAACAGCTTCAAACTTGTTTTGCGTTTATTCCTCGCCCGTTATAACAGCCGAGTCGACTGTCTTAAGAACGAGGTTATTTTGAGGAAGGGAAAAGTAGAGAAGTCCAAGTCGATCCCATGGAACTGGTCCCTTGGCAGCAAGGACAGCTGATGATTTCTGTTAGTAGTGTGTTAGTTTCTAGAACAGGTGGAAAAGCTGACCCTGTGCACAGCGGGTTTGATGCACCCGCCCCCCGTCAAGAAGCTCAAGGTATCGTGGGTGGTTCCAGTCAAGTTACCATCCAACGGCTCCCTCCATTTCCACTGTCCTGTCTCTCGATCATTGAACTGGAGGTTAGCAACCGGCTGTTGGAAGAATAGCTTCATGTTGTCCAGGTCAGCACGGCCCCGAGCCCAAGGACTGTCGCCTAGATGTGAACTTGGAGCACTCCATGTATCTCAGGTGCGAGTTGTCGCGGGCATCTCAGTAGTATAGGCTGATGAATAATCCCATCGGGTAACTCGATCAGGGTCTGGCTCAGTTCGCCGTTACCCTTTGGGGTGCCGTAATTGGATAGGCCTAAGGTTGGCGCTTCGTGCGTGTAAGCGGCAGGGTTGCCACTGACTTCCTATGCGATCCATGGGGCTCACGCTCTGCTCAGTCAAAGCCTTCCTGCGTCTCTTTAATATGGGTGTACCGGCAGACCTGGGGCAGAATAGGCAGCATAATAGCGGTTCATCGAATAACTCTGAACATGTAGATACATATAATGCTCTTTAGCCGGGCACATCCTCCCACGTGGTTGACAGCGAGTCCGGGGTTCGATATAAGGGGCTCGTTTTGGTTTCCATAAAAGATGTCGGCTGTTGTGCCGCAGCTCTAGCTTTACTGATCACCATTATTATGTACGCTCCTTCCCTTACGCCTTGATCTGGCGTCATCAAAGAAATAGCCAAGAAGAACTTGATACTGCTGGCTATCATATCCATTTTCGCTTGGTACCGCGAGTGTGGCCACCAATCAACAATGAAATGCAGATAGCCCACCTGCAGCATCTGAGTACTTTGCTGAAGAGAAGAGGCTTCTCTGAAAACTCCGCCTTACCATCCTTGTATTTGGGAGTTTGAGCTGCGATTTTCGTAACAAAATGTGCCCACAAACCCCAATGATTTATCTCCGCAGTCTTCTCCTGACTACACCTGAGCCATGTCAGCTGGAACAAACAGTCTCTATTAAGGCTGAAGTACCTTGGTCAAACAGTGATTCTCCATGCCTATATCCAGGGCACGCGAAAGGATCTGAACGACGTTCTACGAGCCGGACCACCACGTCGTCGCTCGTCAATCCAATATTCACAGGAATTCCATCGCTGACAGGTCCCGCACTAATCAAAACAGACAATATGGCATGTGTTGATGGGCAGATCCGCTTGTGACCCTCTAGATCAAGTCCAGTATGTACGTTCCGATCTTACATATCCTATTGAAATTTGCCAACTCAAAAGAAAGTGCTGGGTTTCTGCTTCCCGTGCTTCAAATATGCTGAGAAATAATTGCGTTCTTCCAGTTCGAGATCATACAAATCCGACCCCTCCACATATTGCGAGCCATCACCGGCTTCCCCAAGTGTTTTCGGTTCGCGGGACTTATCTGCTTCGTAAGTCCTCCACCTCGTATTGCAAAGGCATCGACGTACTTATGTTCCATGCTTCATATAGGCCGTGAACCGTCCCGAGTACAAGAATAATAACTTATTAATCACATGTCTAGCTTTCTTGGCCAAGTCACAGGCTGGACTGGTCACATGAAATTTTCGCTTTACTGCAGATTACCCGGTCAAATTATCAGTATTCTTCGCGTTTTTTTATCATGCCCTGTCATCTTCAGCACGGCTCTCGCAGGCAGTCTCAGTCTTCGCGGTATGTGGACATTTCACTTCTCCCTTATTATGTTCGCCGTCATCGTCCTTTCACTTGGACATACCCCGCACTCTTAAGCTCATTGCTTTCTACTCTGGTGATATCGTCGGTATGGCTTCTCCAATTTTGTATTTTTAGTTCAAATATACATTCGAAGACAACTACGGCGAGGGAGGCTGGTGATTTCGTCCCTGATGGTCTTGGGATGCTCGTTCTAGATTTGAACAACTGTCGCGACGTTTCCGGTCGAGACATCCATGTTTCCCCGTGTGTAGCCTGTCACGCTGGATGTTTGAGTTCCTCATTCGAGCGCTTGTCATGTAGGGAGTATGACACATGAAGCGGTGGAATTCCAGGCGCAAGGGTAAAGGAGGGAGGTTCGATACGCTTGAACGGCAGATTCAAAGTGGAAGGAAAGAGGCGGCTGCATCAAATGCCTCTTCAGGGGTGACATCAGAGAAGATGGACGATTTGCAAAGGAAATGCTGCACAGAGAAGACCGTCAAAGGGCTCCTGTCTACTGTAGTTGATCCACCGTCAAATCCTCCTCTTCATGGACTACCCATCAACAGTGACTGGGCCTCTGTATGTGCCTTTGGGGCACAAGAGCGCCTATGGTTCGGCGATGTTATTGGTATGGCCTGATCGTTTCCCAGCGAACACCGTTAGTAGCAAATATTGTGGTAGAGCTCTTTGCTCGGGAATAAGTCTGTAATCATGTCGAAATCCCGTACGGACTGTGCCATGATAAGCTTTCCTTGATTTATTTCTCCTTTGTCTATGTATCGTCTTTTCAAATCCACTTGCCATGCTGCTCAAATTAGATCCAGGCCTCCAAGATTGACAGCTTCACTTTATCGTCCATCTTTGATATCAGCACTGAGCAAAGACGGAGTACAATGTTCAACGCCATACACATCTGCTGCCGCTTCGCTATTCTCATCTCACCTGATTCTGTATTGAGCTAACGGCTTTCAGTTTTTGTACTCTAATATTTCCCGATGACAAAAACGGGGTGCCAAGGCCATTGATGATGGAAAATCCCCTGTCCATGGCAACAGATGTGTACATACAAAAGACACAATCAGCTCTCAGGAGTCTCCCATCTGCATGCCAATCCACTACGGACACGTTTAAAGTGCGAATAGGCTTGGCATTAGTCTTGCACAAGAACTGGATTTAAGAGACAACAGTATGATTGTCAAATTATTATCTGTTAGAAGTCCCAAGCGTCCCAATATGGGTTCAATGTATTCTGAATCATTACCCGAGGAGTCTAATTTCCACCTTTCATTGTTACTTGCATGGGAAAGAAAATATATGAATTTGTCTCTACGTCTAAGGGTTATTTCTAGTTTGGAAACCTTGAAATCAGCTCGTTGTTGCCCAGCGATGAAGGTGCTTATTTGTATCTCTTTCGTCTACTTCTTTTCCTCCCCTCCGAAAATTGAAACCTCGTCCCTCAGATATGTCACTTTCAATTTATGTGTTATGAGCCATAAAATTAATATTTAGATCCTTCATAACTATGTACGAGATCTCATGAAGAGTAACCCTTGGTCAGATCGTAGAGGGTTTTGCATAGAGAAATTCATTGATAACTCGATAAGGTACGATGCTGATCCAAATACTGCATCATGTGTTGAAATTATTTTGATTAACTTTACCACTTTTCCTTGATATAAAAATATTGTATCTAAAACCATAGAACTGGTTTCACTATCCTCGCCCTCTGGAAAATCACTTTCAGGTGTCTTGTGTCCTCAAAGTCGATTGACACCAGGATAATATCGTAATTATTGATCTGTCGACAATCCCCATCACACTTAGTGAAGGGCCAGAATATCTGGGAACAGCTGACTATCCTGTCTTCTCGAACAAAACCGTCGGCCTTTGCTCGACAGCCTTGTTGATGTGGCTCTCTCGCTCATCGTTGGACTGCGGTGGAGTGATAGGGAAATAGAACCTATCTACCAGGAGGAAAGCGGTTTTCGGCACAGGTTAACTTTGCATAAATTTTTGCAATATTATTATACGAACACATTGACTGGCTGCAGCATTTTTCGTTAAAATTGACAACTGTTGATTCAGCCTATCCGTGTCCAGGGCCCCCCCAACATATTGATATGTTAAATTAACGTGTTTCGCCAGACCAACGAATAGCCCGAAAAGCTTGTGAAACTCTTGCTGAAGCCCGCTTATTCTATATACATTGTATTCTCTTGCTGCCGTACCGACAGTCATCTCTCTGCCGCCCCAGCATGCTTCCGAAGGTGAACTAAAGGCGGTGTACAGCGCTGCAGAGCACTGACAACTGCTGAGCTCGCAGTTCAAGAAATCGAGTAGAGTAACATCATGGATTTTCATGGTGCCCTCCACTAGACTAAGAACGCTAAGAAAAAGGTCTTCGGTAGTAAATTAAAGGCGGCCTTCAAGATCACCTCTTACATCTCATTTGATAGATGCGCTCTCGAGTCATGGCATGCCGAACTCATTGGCTCTACTACCATGTTTGCCCAAACGGGGTCCCCAGTTTTAGGCTGCATGCCAACAATATATAAAGGCAGTAAGGCATCAAATGAATTGCAGCCCAGCGGACCATAGGGCGCCCGCACATGCAACCCTCGTCGAGGTGCTGCCACTATTGTGATTTGCTTGCAAGCAATACTGAACCCGCCTTGCTTTCGAAAACAGGGTTTTTCATGCAAAGAGCCCGCCCGATAAGGTTGAGCAAAGGCGAATGTAGATGATACTTCAGCCATACCCAACACGATTCTTTGGGTTCAGGGAATGCCAGCTCAGACAGTTCTGCATGTGATAATGGCCGCGGCAGGCTAGCAAACTCTCGCGAAGGCAATCAAACTCACGATCCGGGCAACCCAACGATAACGCATGCGTCAGGCGTTGTGTCGCCTGATGTCAAGAAGCATCGTCATTGTTTGGGTCGACATGCAGTAGGCGAGCAACCTTGCGAAACGTTGTGCAAATTGCTCCGCAAATCAGTGGTGCTGTACAGCTTGACAGCTATACCTCACTGGTAGAGGGAATACTATTCCAAGTAGTGATTGCTTTTGAAAATATAGTCCGCATGAAGGTGACATGTGCCGAGATTCATTGCGGCAGTCAGGCCTACCAGGTGTTTTGAAATCCAGGCTTTGCTTCTCGTCATAGCCTCCTATCATAAGTCCACGTAAAAACGATGCTGTCTTTGGAATGCCATCTCGTATATCATGATGCTGTATCGCTACCCTAAATCAGAAACTCGGCCGCCGCTCTGTTGTGAGTTACCACCACAGGTGGCACTAGGCAACCACCGACATGATATAAGCGAACGTGTGTCCCCATCCACCGAATGATTCGTCTGCTACTGTGGTGGCTTTCACATAGAAAGTAGTGCTACAGCGCACAGCGTAGCAGTGAAGTAGCACTGGACTCGATGCTCCATGTTGTCGGATGGTCAGCCTTCATCATCAAGCTGATAGGCCGGAGTCGGGCTGCCATTGGCCACTTGCTCAGACTGAACCATCTGGGATTCCTCACTCATGATGCAGGCCGCTCTTTGACAAGTAGGTGCCCAAGACAAGGCATAAGTTTCAGATTCAAGGCAGCCGACCCTCGTAGCGTATGTAATACGACTATTGCATTGATGTCGTGTAACAAGTATGTAATCACTCGACGAATTGTACTCCCTCATAATGCTGAGCTGACCACACGGGCGGACCTGAAAACCCGCAGAAAGAGCAGCCCGATGTTACGTGTAATTGTGAGACAGCTATTCTTCTACCGAACTATATTTATGAAAACGCAATGTAATGTCTGAGTTTGCCGAGATGTCCAAGGGTCATGCGTGCTCGTCTATGACCCACAACGAGCGCACAGGCAAGACTTTTATGTCTCAGGCCTCTCAGGCAGCAATGACTTTAAAATACACAATGCAACCAACGCGTCGCAATCCTATTTAAGCCGTCGAAGGCAGGCTGGGGGTAACGGAAGAGGGCAGAAAGTAGTTGTGGACATCTGGATATGTCCAAGAACTTGTTCACGATGCACTAATCATACCGCGTAAGCTCGTGTTCATGACGGGTAGTCTTGGCCCATATTTTATATACCACTGGTATAACGTTAATGGCCACTGAGACAAGGCGTCCATTTAAATTGCAAGTGAACAGGGCCGCCTCCCTCATCGTTTACCGAAGCAGGTCCCATAGTGCACATGCTAAAAGCCCTCTCGGCCCGAGTGATAGGAGCATCTCAGCCTTATGCTCGGTTACTGCTGCCACTCCTAGGAAAAAGGCGGTCATTAGCTGCGCTATTAACAAAGAAATGGCTCATGCATGCATTGAATTGACTCATCGAAAGTCTTCAGGCAGAACCCTTACGGTGATCGCAAATCACGGGAACCTTGCTGTTTCGAGAACATCAGTTGAGCATCAGATGTCAGAAAAAATAAACGTGATGGGGAGACCAGGCGAAGGGTGACATGGCTGACCATCCGACCGGGCAAACAGGCGTTCGAGGGTGACGTGATGCACCACAACGATAAAAACAACGCGCTGGCCAAGGCGACAGAATCGATGACGAGGTAGGCGAAGGTGGCTCGTGATAGGAAAGTGATTTCGTAATAGACGGTCCTTGGATTTCACCCCGGGTTCATCATTGTAAATGCGTGACAAAGTTTCATGCGATTCCATATTCGACTTCCGGGAAACCAAACGAGAGGGGTTGCCTGTGATGTGCCACACAGTGCATGCAGTGTTGTTGACTTCCACAACGGTAGATACGAGGTTCAAGTACGGCAAATAAAAGAGGGAGAAAAGGAAAAAGACAAAGACAACGGTGGAAGGAGAGGGTCACTTGCACATGCAGATTTTGCCTTTGTGCGAGGTTCCCAGCGCCAGGCAAGCTCTTCCCAAGTGGTACATGTGACGGAGGGGTCATGGCGAGAGAATGCAGATTCGCCCGAAGGCGTGAAGAGGCAAGCGCTTCCCATCCCATCACGATGACCCATTGTCGCTGTTGCGTTGGGTTGGTGCGGTTTGCACATAGTCCTCTTGTTCACCAGGAGGACGTGGACCGCGCGAAGCCATTCAGCCTCCTGAAGCATACCAACAACAATCATTCATCAGAAAGTGTGAGAGAGTATCCTTTTATAGAGGCAGCACATAGGCGACAACTGCTGCCCATGTTGCTCCTGGTTGACTGCCTCCCAGTGTTCGTTTCACAAGGGGTCAATCATTGCCGTGACGGGTTGGTTCGCCGACGGTTAGCCTAGACGTGCGCGCACCATCCTCCAGCTCCTAATAGCGATTGAAAACTGAGGCTGCTTTGGCGATACCTATAAGATGGCCCTTTCGGCAGACAATGTGATGGATAAAGCGAGGAGTTGAAAACATTTGCAGCATACCACCTGCGGGGCCCACCTTGATTCGCAGAGCCGCATTGGTTCGCGAACCGCCGGACGCCTTAAAGATTTTGCAGCCTGAGCAACAGCTTGGTACCTCTGAAGTCAGTCTAGGTACCTGAGTCCAGCACCGCCGCCCCCTTTCCGAACAAAACTCATACAAACGCCCACCACGTTGAGTCGCCGAATGTTTCGACTCGTCCATCCTCTCTCATCATCGCCGGCCTCCATGTGTTCGAAGAGATACCGCAGCAAAACGGGATCCCCGCCGAGTGAATCTATCCAGGTACAAGGCCTGCGGATACTGCCTTGAAGTACCTCCCTTTTTTGTTTGTTTTTTTGCTGAGTAGGTGCTCCTACCCTGCCTACATACCTTGTAAAGGCCCCACACCCACGCTGTGTCAGCCCTAGGCTGTCTTCTCTCGACCTCTACCTTTACTTACGCCTGCTGGCTCAGCATACGGCCTCGTTGCTTTACAACAGCCGGCCTACCACTCGCGCGCGTGTGCGACATTCGAAACTCTTATCGAGTTTCACACGCGCTGGAGGCAGTAGCACCATGGACGCCCTCACTCCGCGCTGGGTCCAGTACAAACGCGACGCCTCGCGGCAGGAGAACCCTGGCCGCAACAGCCACTGCCCACACTGCCACGATCCTCTGCCACAGCCATTCCGGCTCGAGGCCTGGCGGACACACGTTGCGAATAGCCCGGCATCACACCAAGCGCTTCAAAGTGATGCCGATATCGTTCAGTACTTCCACTCGTTGGTCTCCGGTGCCGCCGCAACCAGATCCCAGAGGTGAGCCATGTTCGTGTTGCCACCGTTCTCTCCAGCTGCCTGCACACCCCCTTCTCGGATACAAGACTTCATCGTGATGTCTTGCCGCTTCTCTCTTTTTACACCTTCCCTCTTCTATACGTCTCCTGTGTTTTCTCTGGTGCCACCGGTGGATCCCTGCGCTGCGCCTAGATCTTAGTCTTGCAGTTCTAATCAAGCAATCGCCCTCAACCAGTGATAATTTAGATACGTTACACACAGAGCAGGCTCCCGACCCAGAGTCGCCCAGCAAGTCTGGCAAGAAGAGACCCGTTCCTGGAGTCCCCGACGCTTCCGAGGCAGGGGGTGACTCCCTCCACGCCGAGGTTGGAGATGAAGACGCTGCTGGGGATGGTGTCCGCCGCGGCAACAAGAAGATCTGCTCTCCCCCATCATCCGTTGACCAACAACGCCGCTCAGAACCCTCAAATTCACGAAGTAAAGCTCGGCTGCAAGACCGCGCAAATGATTTTGACCGCGGATTTAGAAACCCATCTGGCCGTTTGTGGACTGCCGACGATCCCGGACCGAAACAGCCTCAGTCTAGATCGGTGCAGGCAGCCCCCTCGTCACACATTAGGCATCAGACAACACACTCGGCCAAGGCAGGTCGACAGCAACTCAACCTGCAGCCCCAAGATACAAGTCTCGATGATGCCGCCGCGCAAAAGATGGTCAAGGAACCCAACACGCGACCTATTTCTCAACAACAGCTTGTGCCCGAGGTTAAAGGAATCTATGCCGGGTTGGTCATGGTGGAAAGCAAGTGCATAGAGGTGGATAATGCCCAATCATCTAACAATCACCAGCTCAGCAATGAGCAGTGGCAGGCTCTGATTGCTTTGCACCGAACACTCCTGCATGAGCATCATGACTTTTTTCTGGCTAGTCAACATCCCTCGGCAAGTTCAGCTCTTCGTCGCCTACCGCACAAGTACTCAATGCCTGCCAGAATGTGGAGGCACGGCATACACTCCTTTCTGGAGCTTTTAAGGCACAAGCTTCCAGAATCTCTGGAACACATGCTGTCCTTTATATATTTGTCATACAGCATTTTGGCCCTGCTTTATGAGACCATCCCGGCCTTTAGCGAGACGTGGATCGAGTGTTTGGGCGACTTGGGCAGATACCGCATGGCAATCGAAGACGACGACATTAAAGACCGCGAAGTGTGGACAGGGGTCTCCCGACATTGGTACACGAAAGCCTCAGATAAGAATCCAACCACTGGGCGTCTCTACCACCATCTTGCCATTTTATCCCGTCCAAACGCCTTGCAGCAGCTCTTTTTCTATTCCAAGGNGTACACGAAAGCCTCAGATAAGAATCCAACCACTGGGCGTCTCTACCACCATCTTGCCATTTTATCCCGTCCAAACGCCTTGCAGCAGCTCTTTTTCTATTCCAAGGCGCTATCTGTGCCTATACCCTTCACAAGTGCGCGGGAGAGCATTCTGACCTTGTTCGACCCGATCCTTGGCTCAAATGCTACAAGGCTGCAAGCCATCGATGCCGCTTTTGTTCGTATACAGGGGATCTTGATCACGAAGAAGAGTAGTGAACTGTATGAGCCGTCAATCGTCGAGTTTTACGGCCTCCTCGACGCGCAAATCGGAAGGACCGCCAAGAAATGGCTGGAGTCAGGGTGAGCATTTGTTGCTTTATGTGCTAGACGACGGCTAACTATTTCTCCAGATATTATATAGGAATCACCAACTGCTGCCTCCTCCTGGAGTATGGAGCAGACTCAAACGTTCTTATCGTAGCTATGCGCCAACGGGCAGAGGAGCCAGACGTGGCCATGGGCGATAATTCGAGCCAGGGGGTCGAGTCCAACGACCCGTCAACCCCAGGCACTACGTTCCAACGGGCTCTTTCCTTCTTCAAACAAACTTACGAAATTGTCATTCGCCGTTGGGGAGACACGAATACTCTTCCATACATCCACACCACTCTCGTTTTTATTTACTATATGGCCGCTTTACCGACCGCGATGATGCATTTGGAGAACGATTTCCCATGGAAACTGACCGAAGTAATGCTCAATCTCTTGATAAAGTCGAGCAAATTTAGGCCTACGGATGAATTGAATTTCCCGAGGCAGCTGGAGGACGAACCGCCGCGCCCTCTGCCTGAGGATTTCGCCATGCGAGGGCTTCTTTACACGGAGGATTATTTTCCGAATGATTGGTTCTCCAATGACAGGATCGAAGAGGATGAGAGATATTTCGAACTGGCTTCGATGATCGAAGAGCGACAAGAAAGAATTATTTGGCTTGGGCGGAAGATCGAGAGGCTCGGCCCATGGCTGAACTGGAACGAAGCCAGCCAGCAGTTTACAGTTGATGCCAAGTATGATTTCGATTTCGAACTCGATGAAATCCCTGGCGTGCAGATTGCGACCCAACTTTCAAGAAACTGGCATGGAATTCTTGAGCTCGAAAAAGACCCATGAGGTACTGTTATTCGTTCATCGAACAGCACTGCATTGGGAAATTTACAACAGTGTCTATCGATTCTTCGTCGTCCACCGAGTTATCATCAAACCGCGTCTAGGTTGTCATCGATTCACGCCTTGGTTTCTGAAGTGGAACAAGGGCGATGGTCAACTTAATACGATTCCTTCCGTGGAAATGAATGACCCGAATAGTCGAGACAGTGGTGGGCCGCAGAGGAGTTTTGAGATGTAGGTCTCCATTTCCTATCAGTGCATGGTCGATTTTCACATTTGGGTATTTAGGTTACTGCATAGCTTGGTTGGTTCAACATTAGATCTGGCATGGAGTTGGAATCTAGGCAATCATAGGCGTAGCTTGTTACTGGAACCGGATGCCGGGTTGAGATTTGTATCGGCAATTGTCATTGTGGGTTGAAAGTCTGCAGCACTATGCACACTGTAATAATAGTTTCCATTTCAATGATTCATTTCAAGCTAGCCTGCTGTCTCATATGTCTGAAATTCAACTTTCCTTCTTACACCGTGACCATTTCCACGTGGTAAGCGTCTCGCCAAGTTACAAGCCTAGCAGCGCAATGTCGTCGCATGTCAAGGCAGAGAAACCTAACATAGGTTTGCAATGGAGACAAGAGTCGGATGAGATGCTCCGAGCGTGTCAGCTGAGCATAGTCATATTGTGCACATACGCATCGTTTCGCAATCCAACAATGATGAGGCGTACAACAGTCTATTTATAGTTATGATCTGAGCGAATCTCGCTTGGCAATAAGGAAATTGTACATACTATCCAGGTACAGTCTACTTTTGACGTCTGCGCCTAAAGATGATGTTCGAGCACGCCGCCGCAGGGCGATCTTCGGCTGCTCGGGCAGGCAAAGTCGCCGATCCTGGCGCGGATGAGCGCTACTTGTGCCTAGACGCGCGTCGAATGTGGGATTAAGGCATCATCCCGTGGTGGCGCAGCCTCCAGGATTTGACACTGCATGTGGACAGATTCGGCGCGTGGGATCAGGAAACGGAGGTCGAAAGCGCCGAAGGGAGTGACTTCGGTTTGAATGTGGAGAAGAGGCCACAATGGCGGACGTTGTATTTTGCTTGCCTGCACCTGCCGAGAGGATTGTATTCTTTGTGGCTATGCCATGATTGCGTACGAAGACATGGCCAAAAAAAAATAAGTAAATAATAAAAATTGGGACTTTCTCGATATGACTTGCCCTACTTCCAAGGCAGGGCTTTTATTCAAAGTCGGGCAAAGACAGATGGAACAGGTAACTGTAGCAATGGTGGGAATCCAGCTTGTTAATGCTGGCACTAGCATCACTTCGATATGGGTAAAATATTGATGACTCTACCTGTTGGTTACAATGATGAATTGGAGTAATGGGAAACAGAGACTTGGCTTCTGTTTTAGAAGGCTTTATGTTCTGCGCAACTAGGAGGACTCAGTACTTTTCTACAAGATGGGTGTTCCTTCTGACCACGTTCTTCCCTTGGTAGAGGCGGCATCATGCAACTAATGCAGTACAATATGAAGGAGAGGATGTAACAGGTAGGAAGTAAATACCTACTTAGCCGGGTAGGGAATTGCTGTAGACGAAATAGATACGTACCCAGGGAGCAGGTGGAAAATAGAAGATAAGAAATTGGAAGCTACATCCAGTAAATACTAGGTAGGTAGTTAGCCTTGGCCAACAACGGATTGTAAAGGTAGGTAAGTTATCCTGCTTCAAGATTTGACGTTGGGGGTAATCCATCACGGTATACCGAGTGCAAGGCTTCGAAGGTTTAAGCCACTTGTTCTAGCTGTCCCCAACAGATTTCGGTTGTCTGGATACAAATATGCCACCTCTGCTTCGGAATCACTGCACTCTTCTTTCCTAGAAAACATCCGTCGGCCATTGACTAGCTGAAGCGCGGAGGCTCTCGCATGCTCCTACCTTTCTACTCAACATCATGGCGTTCGGTATATCTTTCCTTTGGAATTGGGGTCCGAAGCGCCATCGATGCCAGGCCTTGGAGCAAACCCACAGAGACCTTGAGCAGCAGTCCCTTATTGAGAATTTCGAAATAGAGCAACATCTGCTTGAACATCCCCACCAATTGGGAAACCCAGAGAAATTCTACCAAGGCCAGGAGGAACGGCAAAGAAAAATGCGCCTTACGCTGAGCAATCTGCAGCTTGCCAAGGATCCTCTGATCGCAGCAAGAACCTACAACAGCACGTACTGTCCCCTTACTCGGCTCCCAGAAGAGGTTTTGCTGCGCATTCTTCACTATTCTAGCACGGATGAGGCAACTCTGTGTTGTCTAAGATCCTTGTGTTCAGTTTTCCACCGCCTCGTGGGCAGTCCGATCCGTTGGGGTAGGCGGTGGGGTTTGGAGAACTACAATGAGCGCTTCCGTGTATCCTATACACACCGTCCCGAGGATTAACATCAAGCTCACCGCCTTCTGCAAAGGGATGGACTTTGCGAAACATGCCGCGAGTTCCGGCAGATCTACATAGAGCGCCAGCATTGCAAATTGAAGTCCCGCAATAAAAAGCGATATCAGGGTCCTATGGGCACGGTACCTCTCTACGAGCATGTGCATCTAACCTAGGACATGATCCAGGCTCATTTGAAGCGCTGGCGCAAAGATGCCCCTGACGATATACGAGGATGCGTCGAGGCTTTCAACGTCGAGTGCCACCATCCAAGCCACGACACGAGGTGCAGACCGGAGGTGGCTTCGACCTGGCCGCGAGCTCGGCTCACGACCAGTAGGTTCCATGATTCATCAGGGTTATATGAGCATGACATTATCATCTTGTCTCTGGAGTAGGCATCCCATAGCGGTCTCGGCGTTCTTCGCCTCGATGCAGACTTAAGCGCCAATGCCTCGGACCTAAAGGCAATATTCAAAAAGCTGCGACAAGGAGCCTTATGTGGGCTACAAATCAAGAGCGGGAAATCCGCCCAAGCCATCAGTGGCTCCATGCCATGGATCCGGATACTTATCAGCGTGGAACTTCCGAACACGTCTGTCGGGATAACAGCTGCTTGAACTATTACAAAAGATTGACATTCTCTGAGAGGCTTTGCACATCACGCTACGATGAATGATGGTTTGGGATAGCTTGCTGCGGAAAGCGTGGATGACAATTTGTCAACAGCGGATAGTCTACCGTTGACCTACCTAGACCACACATCATTTCCCCTACCAATTGATCTAGGTGAAAGGTTTTGGTAAAATGAATATTAGAACCCATGGGAAAGGTAGCCTGCTGCGAAAGGAGACATTCGGCCAGAGAAAATCAAAGCCGGGTCATATGGCACATGGATATGCCTGTATCTATTCACGAAAAACATGCAATCTAAGCTGGCGGGTTTCTACGCGAGAAGCCCTCCAACGGCCCATCGCTCTGACTGTTCGATCTTTTTGAATGCTCGCTGGCCGTACCGGAAACCGCAGCTGCTCGAGGCCAAAGTAGCCCGTTAGCGGCAGCCAGGCGCTGCTGGCCACAATCTGGATTGCCAATTGGTCAGAATGGTTCCTGCCAGAGGGCGAAGTTACGCTACCCCCGCGCGCTGCACGAACACCATCATGAGCATCTGGAGGGCTAAGCCGTGCTAGAATTGTTCTCGAAGATGCGGAATCTTGGATTTCTCCGACAGACTCCGACGGAGTTACAGAAGCTGCGCATCGTCGGCGCGACGCACAGGCAGCGTGATGTGTTGGGGGCCGCAAGACGGGGCTGCCTAGGCCGTCGGTTGGCAGGGCTGCAAGGAGGCATCTGGATGCCTAAAACTCACTAGGACGTTTCAGCAAGAGAGTTTTTGAAGCCGTGCCTCGAAGGAGGCAAATAAGGCGGACCTGTTCTCCCGCTTCCATTCCCGCGTAAGCAAGGAACGCCCGCAGATCCGGCCCCATTCGGATCGGGAAGTGCTAGACGCCTTAGAAGCTGCCTGTCTGAGGCGGACGCCTGCAGTGGCTGGTCTAGAGTCAAGTCATCGGGGCCCCCAACCACCGAAAGTGACAGGTCATGGCGAACATGCAGATTCCAATGCGGTCCCAAATATTCAGCAAGGCAGCCGTGGGGCCGCTTGATCAGCGTCAGCAATGTTCCAATTCGGCGGAGGAGACGGCACAACTCGAAATCCCCCAATGATCGGAAGTTTGACACCGAAATGGCGTGCTCCTTGCATACCGGCTGACCCAACGAATCCAGATGGAGGGTGTCACGGTTCACCACATGATGCTGGGGTGGCAGAGAACACCGGTGTGGGCAACGGTTGTGGTGCAGGTAGCACAAGATCGGGAAGGATACCAATATCAACACCATTCATGCGAGATCGATGCGCGCCTAGCATAACGATGCGCATGCCACACTCGAGTGCTGATTCCGAGTCTCGGTGTTTGATCACGACACCATCAGAGCTGCACAACCTACCGTCCATTTCTGGAAAGGATTCATGTGCCACTGCTTACTGCTCAGATTCTTACACCGACAGCTAGGTGCAATCGACAGCGTTCTTCCGTGCCGTTTTCTACACCGCCAGCTCGTTTGCCATGCCGAGTAGAACTCTCCGCCGCGGAGCCTAATGTGAGAGAGCGGTCAGGAGAGGACATTTCCCCTCCGCCGCACAGAAGCCAATCGGATCATGGGAGGTCAACACTTTTTTAGGTACAGTCACCGAAAATGCAAACCAAAGTTCCCGTGCCCCGTCAGCTCGCACCACAGCATTAGCGCCGGTTGCCTTCTCCTGCAAGCCATGCAGGGCGCCAATTGATTCATCCAACTGTCGATCGGCGGACCACGCCCGTTTTCTCCGCATCACTTCAGCACTCGACGACGCAGATGTGCCGTTCCATTCCGCACTTGTGTAGAGAAAAAAAAAATCAAAATTTTTTCTCAAGGCAATAAAAAGGCGTCCGCAGCCTTGTTTCAAAAATAACTTGGCAACATGGTCAGGTATGGTCGTTCGATAATAATAAAAAATATACAAAAAAAAATTGACGTATCACCTCCTTGATCATCTAACCGCTTTGGAGGACATGGACTACGTGATACGTGTGACTGGAGCCGGGTCCAAACAGGCACACAGCGGACGCGTCTTGGAAGCGTCTTGAACGCGTCTACTCATCAACAGAAATAAACAAATCTGGCGCTTTGTCCATACCTGTATACACCGTTGGTGCAAAGTGAGAAACATTGTCTTATCCTACGATGCCATGTCTCGGGTCCATTGAACGTAAGACATGATCGTAAACACTAGTGTTCTAACTTATTCTTCGTGGACGTTGGACAATCTCCACTTAAGCAGTTCAAGCCCTCAACAATACTTGCAGCACAGAAGCTTCACATGGAGGGAGAAACAGAAAAGGAAGAAGAAGAAGAAGAAGAAGAAGAAGAAGAAGATAATGATTATTTCGTAACCGAGTTTCTAAACTCTTGAATCTCGCAATTGGACATTGTATCCATCCCATAAACCATGGCAGGTCGAGACAAGGCGTGCATGGCCAACCTGTGGGCCTCGATTAAAGCATATCTCATGCATGTGCCCGATACAAGGCATTTACTGGTGGGCTTCCAGCTTTCGAGGAGGCATCTAGCCAGACCTGGACTAGCCCCTCAAACCCCACCACGCCCGCCACTCCCCTCCCACCTTGGAATTTTATTTCCAGGAGCCAGTGTCCCCTCCAGCTTTACGCCTTGAGGAGAAAAAAAAAAAACCATCACCTTCATCCACTTCCTTCCTTTGTGTCTCTCATCTTCCGTCCCCGTCTTCGATTCAGACCGCCATCATGATTATCTTCAAGGTATGAGCCGACTTTCCTCGACGTCTGGCCTGCGGCCTCGGGCGCGAGCGATGCCGTTACCCCTCCAGGGTCTCTTCGGCTGCCCCGCCTCTGTGTTGCGCTGTCTTTTCTGCGCCATCTTCTCACGATGTTTTGCTGGGTTATGCTAACGGAAACCAATTCTACAGGACATTATCACCGATGACGAGATCATCTCGGACTCGTACGACCTCAAGTTGGTCGACAACATTGTCTACGAGGCTGACTGCGCCATGATCACCGAGGGTGGTGTCGAGATTGGTCCGTTAGCACATATTTTCCTTTGTCCCTTTAGCCGTGCCCGAGTCGTGCGTGCATTAACATCCTGATAGATATCGGTGCTAACGCTTCCGCCGAGGAGGCCGACGAGGCCCTCGAGGACACCGCCGTCAAGGTCAACAACATTGTTCACTCTTTCCGTCTCCAGTCGACCTCTTTCGACAAGAAGGGCTACCTGACTTACCTCAAGGGTTCGCATTGACTCGTAGACGCGGTTAAATGACTGTTCTAACTGTTTTCTAGGCTACATGAAGGCTGTCAAGGCTGCTCTCCAGGAGCGCAATGCTCCTGCTGAGGAGATTACCGCCTTCGAGAAGGGCGCTCAGGCCTACGTCAAGGAGAAGCTCCTGCCCAACTTCAAGGACTTTGAGTTCTACACTGGCGAGTCCATGAACCCCGACGGAATGTAAGAACCATATGCTACCTCGAAAACCCGTACTGGGCGCAAATTAATAATTGAAATTAGGGTCGCTCTGCTCAACTACCGCGATGACGGTGTCACCCCTTACATCGTTGTCTGGAAGCACGGCCTCAAGGAGATGAAGGTCTAAGTTATGGTAATGAATATCCTATGCTGCAGAGGCATATATGCTGGGTTTGAGGAACAGGAGACGACGGAAAAGCACTTTTGCGTTTCTAGCGCTTGACGACAACACGTAGCAACGAAAGAAGAAATGGATTTGGATTCGCGCGTCGCGTCGCGCACCCAAGACAATTGATCGTATGTTTCGCTTGATGTGGGAAGGCTACGGAAGAATGCCCGATGATCCAATGTAACCCAAAGCACGCCATGCGCCAATATAGCAAGAATTATCGAATCGTCCGTCATGGACATAACCCTAGAAAGTCGGCCTCGTGGACAATGGAATCGGAGGGGGCGTTCCGTCATCCGGCGTCTCTGCAGTTGGGCTTGAAACACCTGGAATGACGGGCTTTCTCTTGACAGGTGGAGGAGGTGGCTTCTTTTTGGCCGGGAAGGCTCCTCCTGTGGCTTGACCATCCACGGGGCTTGCATTCTGGTGTTGACCTTGGGTGACTCCTCCTAATCTATCGGCAACGCCATACTTCTGATTGACGTTACTTGCACTTTGCAATCCGGCGGCAACCTGGTCGCCATGGCGCTGGCGGAAGTTGTTTGCCGTGGAAGCAGCAGACCTCGCATCGGCCAACGAAACGGAGGAAGGGTCCTTCTGGAAGCTCGAGGCTGTCCTGAGTGCAGCCTGTTTCTGAGCCCACGTGGTGCCCTGGTTAGACGGAGGGTTTGTAGGAGCGGTTGTCCGTAGTCCGGAAAGGCGGTTTTGAAGCTCGTCCACGTGCGAGCCTCCTCCTCCTCCAGCGCGCGGAGGAAGCGGGGACATGGGCGATGGCTCGGTGGCGGGGCCAGGTGAAGCACCGATGCCCAACGCGGGAACAGACACACCGGCCGCGCCGAGCCTGTTGATGGCGCCTTGGTTCAGGACGCCGGCGCCGCCTGTGGAAGAGGGGCTCTGTACCGGCGTCGAGCTGCCTGAGCCGGTCCGGGGCGGAAGACGGGGCGGTAGGCGCGGCGGGCCGGCTTTGGCAGGCGCCGCGACGACGGAATCGTACGAGGGCGGAGGAGGTGACATGCCGCCGGCGCCGTCTCGTCTGCCGGGTGGGCGCGGTAGGTGATCCGTGGACAGGCCCGATGTGTTTGTCCGGTACGGCCGCGGTGCGGGTGGCTCTGTGACACCATCCTCCTGCGTTTGTTGGTACTGTTGGGCCGGCTCTGCAGCCGCAGGTGCTCGTGGATCTTGATACTTGGAGGGAGCGGTAACGACCTTGCGAGGCGCGGGCGCAGTCTTGGGGGGTGCCGGTGCAAGGCCAGAGCCAGTGCGCTTCGGAGGCGGTGCGAAGCTGGAAGGGTCACGAAGAGAAGAGAGCGGCTGGGCGACGTGGTCAGACCCGTCACTGCCATTCGACTTGTTCCGGCCGAGCATGCTAGACTGCAGAGACGAGCCCGCGAGAGTTAGCCAGCCGCCCAAGCCAGGGTAATGAAAGGAGGACCGGGGGACTCACGACTTGACCTCTGAGGTTGCCACCCGGCTTTTCCGGGTGCCACCCGTTCTTCACCATATCCTTGTACTTGGACATTGGCGCGTGCTGGTCTTGTTCCGTTCAGAGGAAGAGGAGGAGATGGATTGCGTGGATAAGTAGCACCGAAATGGATATGTTTGACGAAGAGTGGACGTATCGCAGTGATCCTCCTGGACCTCTTCTTCGAAAATACAACTGTTCTATGATAACGAGGAAGAATGAAGAAAAGACAAATAGATCCGAGAGTTGTGGAAAAAGGCCAAGGCGCATGGATGGACGAAGGTGGGATTAGATGGAGGTGGATGGCTTGACGGTGTAGATGCGGCGGGGCTCAACGTCAGGCGCTGCGGCGTGGGACTCCCAGGGTCCTGGCGTGGCGGCTGATACGTCAACTCCAGGTGTGCACGTCCACGCAATCGCGGGACCGCCACGGTGCAAGCCTGCCTGCGCTCTTGGATGCCGCTTTCTGCGATATCCAACTAATTGATGCGGTGATCTTTGCGAATACCCAGCGGCTTGTCGATGTCGTTCGCACTCGGCATGACGATATGCTCCTGATGCCCACATCGTAAAGATCCGACAACCTCTGCTCTGAACCAGGACGCGTCGAGTCGCGTCGCGATCTATCCCTTCTGCCCCTCGTCGCATCATGGCCACCTCTGGGAGCTCCGAATACGAGCTGCTGACCGAACACTTTAGCTATCCGCCTGTGGTGAGTTCCTTCTCTCTAGAATTGGCTTGGTGTGACTCCTGACCCCGTCTGCCGAACAGTCTCTGATCGACGACATCATCAACACCGTCAACGTCCTCGCCGACCGCGCCCTCGACTCCGTCGAACGCCTCCTCCTCTCCATCCCGCCCCAGAACCTCGGCTTCACAGCTCCCAAGCCCTCCAAGCACGCGCCCGCCGCCGCCGCTGCCCCCGAGGAGGCTGCCAAGCTCGAGATCGAGAATGGCACCCATCAGCTCGAGACGCTGCTCAACGCCAGCATAGACAGGAACTTTGACCTGTTTGAGCTCTACACCATGCGCAACATCCTGACCGTGTCGCCTGCCGATCAGCCTTTCATGCGGCTGGCGCATTACGAGGGGCTGGATTTTGCTGCGGCGGTGGACCAGCCGACCGACGAGTCTCTTACTGCGTTGCGCCGGCGGCTTCATGCCAGTCAGCGGCTGCATGTTGCTCTGGAGGCGGAGCGGGCGCAGAACGATGCTCTGCTGCAGAAGCTACGTAATGCGGTCGGCGCGCATAGTGATGCCGTCAAGAAGGAGGAGCACCCGGAAGATGGGACCACGGGCACGGATGGACACGCCAGCGCATTTGGGTTCCTTCGCGACCGGCGAGGCCTCGAAGAAGCAGGCACAGAGCAGCCCATCACCACCACGACCGAGTTCACGCTCTCGCAACTACAAGCCCTGCGGGCTCTATCATCCTCCCTCCAAACCATCCTGCCCGACCTCGGCCCAGGCGAGGAAGACGCCAGCACAGCCCAAACTCCCGACAGGGTCGGCAAGTCATGGCGCCGAGAGCGCCTGGAGTACGTGGAGGGCGCGTCGCGCAAGTACCTGGAAACGGCGCGGGGCCTCGAGCTGGGCCGGCAGGGCGAGGTCCGCGACGGCGAGTGGCAGGGCGAGGGCCGTCGGCTGGCCAAGGGGGACGTGGAGGGTTTGGAGAAAGTGGCGGCGCTGCTGGGTCGCGAGGACGAGGCAACTTCAGGCGAGCCCAGGGCTGCTGCTAGGCCGAAGGAACGGGACGATGCCATGGATGAGTCTTGATAAAGAGGGTGACGAAACTGACATGTCCATCATGATGTGGTTGGGTAAAAGGGGCGCAAGGCGTATTGAAAGAAATAACAACTCTGGCTCTGTCTATACAACTTTCTAGGTATAAGGGTACCGGGGCTGACGAGTAATACTCGAGCCGCGGTATATTTGGTGACGAGGGCAGGCATAGCCTATAATAACATTGGTGTGCTTCCATAAACATTTCTATACAATTTTATACACACCCCGTCCATCAAGTGACGAGCTCACGAAAGCCGAGTCCAATCATGCCCGGCCAGGCGTCCACAAGCCATGCTGCCGAGCGAGGTACCAAAAATGATGCTTCCAGTACCGCGAATCAGGATCTTCCCTCGACGCCTCCTTGTAGCGGACGACAGACGCGACGACGTGCTGCGCGTCCTCCCACTTCTGCGCCTTGACCAGCGCGTGCAGCAAGTCCTTGAGGCAGGACAGAGACGTCACGGGCCGCCCCGCCTGCTCAAGCTCGCGGAATATCTCCAGGGCGCGCTCGATGTTGCCGCCCCAGGCGAAGGCGCTCATGATGCGCTCCCACAGGGTCTGGTCGCCCTGGGTGACGCTCGTCAGCTTGTGTTGTTGGATGAGCGCCTCTATGGCGGCGATGTCGGGCGGGGAGCGGCTGCTGGCGCGCTCGACGAGGATGGTGATCATCTGCGGCGTCACGGAGAAGTTGTCGGCGCGCATGCGAGACTGGATGGCCTCGATGGCAGCATCCGAGTTGCGAAGCCCCGCCACGGCGTAAAGCATCTTGCCGTACGTCTCGTGGTTCGCCTTCAGGCCTGCTGCCTTGATATCATCGAAGATGTCCAGCACGCTCGCCACAAGCTCTGCCGACGAGGTGTCTTGCATCGTTCCAATGACTTCTTCGAGGAGAATGGTAAAGGTGGCTGCGTCTGGGTGCAGGCCATGGTCTTTGATCGATTTAAGCAGGCTCTGCACTTCAAAGGGCGAGCTGCGCCGCAAAACCTGTTGCAGGAGAATGTTGTATGTTCTGATATTCGGCTCGATGCCCTCCCGGCTGGCCCAATCAAGTACTTCTTGCGCGGCCTTGGGATCCAGCTTTACGATCCCGCTGATGACGGCATTTATGACCTCAATCTGGGGTCTTGCAACGGTCGTTTCGGGATCGGTTTGGTACGCCGCCTTCCAGTTTTCCATCATCTCCCCCAAAGCTCGAAGACCTAGCTGTGGCTTGCCGCCTTCGATAAGCCCGGAGATGCGCTCAGTCCAGATAATATGGTCCAGATGAATCCCTGAGTGCACAAGCTGGTTCCACAAGGCCTCAATCTTTTCGGCGTCCTTACAATTCTTCCAGCCATGCATCATGCTGGTGTACGTCTTCACCGAGGGCTGCACCCCAATCTCAGCCATAATCTCCAGAGTCTCATGCAACCGGTTGGGACGACGGGCCCCGCACCATACGAACACCCAGTAGTCGAGCAGTTCCGGGTCGTCACGAAGCTGCTGCATTGCCGTTGACGACTTCCGTACGTATGACTTGAATTCGACCCATACAGAACTGATGCCGCCAACATCCCGGACCCGGTTTGCCAACCGAAGGTGTCTGTGAAAGGTGGCGAGTTTCTTTGATGTATTGCCTTCGGGAGTGGCCACGGGTCCCAGCTTGCTCCGCCATTCGACCTCGGGGGACAGCATGGCCAATACCTGCGGCCATTGCTCTGCGACATACGATTGTATTTGAGCCACCTTTGCCGGAGGGAAGGAAAGGTCGGTAGCATATAGGGACGAGATGTAGTCATCCGGCATCCTCACACGGTCCAGGGCAATACCGACCAGGTTGAGAAGTGGCGCAAGCTCTTCCCTTGCAGCTTGTGGTGCGAGTCTTGCGTCTGACAAGACAGCGAGGGTCGCGAAAAGGCCAGGCATAAGCTGCTTAGCTCCAGTGAACGGTAAGTGAAGGAGGACGGCTGCGAAAATCCGCGTCGTCAAGTCCTTGCGCACCGTGTGGCCTGTTCGACCAGCCTTAATATCATGGACGACATCACGGGCTTCTGGGACTATGAGTTTTGATCTCTCTCCCGGCTTCAATTTGCGTCCCAGCTGTGAAATGTACTTCCACATGGCAAGAAGCTCGTTGAAAACATCTGCCCTGGATACTGTCGAATCAGCCCCCGACAGCAGAGCATGACAAATATTCATAACGAGGCCATTGTTGTAGTTGTAAGAGGTAATGCCAAGAGTCTTGAATGCTTCGCACAATTCGATACCCCGTGCCAATTGTCCTGTGTCAATCATATCCTGGTAGATGCTGGCGAAGAGGTTCCTGACGTTCACATTGAGGTGCTTTGGTAAGTGGCTGGCCGAGTCCGTAATATGCGGCAGGATATCGGCCCTGAACGATTCTAGTTTCTCAACAGCGCCGACATCTTTGTGGACGAGAGCCTGAACCGCACTGGTCACCTCCCAAAGATGCAAATGAGAGCTCGGAACAGCCGTGGTGGCGTGTTTCGCGCCGACGACATCGTTGAAAAGCGCGACGGCCGCCTCTTCGGCAGGCTTCAGAGGACCAGACTGCGAGCCCCGCGGCGTGAAGTGGCGGCGGGTTTGGCGGCGATGGCCTTGCTGCGGGCTTGCTGTTGACTCTGACTGACCGGCTACGGAGGTGAACCAAGCTCCGTGATTGAGATTATGCGCAGCGGTGGACGAGGCTCGAGAGGCACACCTGAGGCATACAGTCCTCGGCGCAAACATGACGTTGCGCGCAGTACGCTGGGAGGACCTGAGGGGAGGGTGCCGTGCGATGTCAAAATCGATCCTGGTTGAGTGAAGTGAGGTTAAGGTGAGGTTGAATCCATAGCCAATGGGCGCGCCCCGAACGACTGAGCCACAACTGCACAGCCACAACCACATTGCCAGATGCCATAACACATCCACCGCATCTGTAGTTATCCGCAAACAAGTGTTGACATTGGCTTGATTTAATGCATAGTTTTTCCCCCGTGAATGGATATTGCTAGATTATTGGCAGCTTCGCCGTGCCTATAGGAGCTGCAGCTAGCGTACACTGTCCTAACTGCCTAAAGCGAAGCCTTGGACTGTTGGTCCAGCTCCTTGACCTTTTCCTGACTCTTGCGGTATCCCTCCTCAACCATCATGTTCTCCGTGTACTTACCCAGCAGCGGGAACTCCCTCGTCCACGACCCACCCTCAAACTCCCCGGTGGTATCCAGCAGCTCTTTACCGGCGATGAGCGGGTAGGCGATGAGGATGTCCGCCGCCGTGAGCGAGTTGCCGCAGAGGTACGTGCCGGACGAGGTCTCGAGCATCTGGTTCAGCATGGCCAGGTTCTTGCGCGCGTTGGGATGCACAAAGGCCCCGAAGATGCGGTTTGCCACGCTGGTGGTAATGGGACGGACCAGGAAGGGCACCATTGGCGATTTGAGCCCTAGGCGATGTGCACTGTAAGTATCCGAGCACAAGCATACAGACTGCGCCCAGCTTCAGGGGTAGAACTCACTCCCAATGACAAGTGACATGGTGATTATGGGCATCAACGTCCCCTCGCGATAGTGCAAGAGATACTGATGTCGCAGCCACTCCTCTGTCTCCCCGCCAATCCTCCCCTCCATGCCAGACTTCCAGCGCCGCGGCACCAGCCTCCTCCCTTCTTCCCAGTGGTCGCAGAGATACTGTACTATGCAACCGCTTTCTGCGAGCACAACGGGCTTAGACAGGCCCGGCGCCGTGACCGAGATGACAGGCGACTTGCCCAGAGGGTGGATCCTCTTGAGCTCCGGCGGCGCCAGGAACGACTCGGTGCGCCGGAAGGTTTCCACCTCGTACGAGATCTTCAGCTCCTCGAGCAGCCATACCAGGCTCTCGGCTCGTGACTGGTTCAGCCTGCGCGGTGGGTTTGGTCAGCTGCCAAGGGGGCTCTCAGTCTGCCTACGGCAGGCGGGTCAATGACGTACGTACCAGTAGAGCTTGACGGTGGCTTCGTTTCCGTTGGACATTGTGGGAAGGTTTGCGATTACTTTCCGATGCGAATGCAGTGAAGACGGGCCCAGTGCGATTTAGCTAGACATAATTCTTTGCCTCACAATGAAAGCTCCAAGCGCTAGAACACCGTAGGTAGGTAGGTAGGTATCATCATTGGCACGCAGCGCGGTCACCTGACGTACGATGTGCGCGTTCACCCCATTAGCCTCGGCATCTCCTGCACGCACCCTCTTCGAAATGACATGGCACATAGCATTACCGGCTTCGATATTTTCTGGTCCCTCTTGCTCATGGTCTATTTACACACTATATCACATCTACTTTTTTATGCAGCCTTTGACCAATCAAAACACCGCTCAACCAAACGCCAATTCGGAATTCGTTTGTAGACCAAGACTCCTGCTAGTAGACAATCCAGGTGCTCCTTTCCACAAGCCCCTTAACCACCGGTTCATGCTATGCCGAGCGCGATGGCTCATGTCAGCGACGTCGCGTCTTCATGGCTGGAGCTGGTCCAGCTTCTTGAACTGCTTCTCGCTTCTTTGTCTGTTTCCTAGCCCGTGGCGGCGGCGGAGGATCGCTGTGGAGGTGGCCAAGGTTCTCCAAGGCCATCGTATTTTCCCACTGCAGACATCTGTAGTTGCGCAAATCCGGTGTCTTATCTCGGATTCGGTGACTTGTCCGCTTCGTGTCATCCTTTCTATCTTTCTCCTCTGCGCTGTCCATGTACTTCTTTCGGTTCTCCATATTCGTAATTATCTTGTCACGAAACGTCACCAGCTCCTTACGAAGCTTGGACTCGTTAAACCCCCGTGGATCTAGCCATCTGATGAGCTCGTCTAGGTGCTCTGGCTCTGATATGTAACCCCACTGTCGTGCCGTGAAAAGACTCGTCTTCCCTTCCTCCAAGGATTTTCGCTCCGGGATTGTCATTCCGAATTTGGCCTGGTACTCGGTTTGCAATTGCAGGGGCACCTCAATGTAACCCTCGCGCTCAATGTCATCGGGCCCTTGCACCCAGACGCATCCGTTGGCATACCCGGCGGAAGCTGTCGAGCTGTCTGGCAACCCGGCATACGGCATGCCATTCCTTTCAAACCAATAATAGCGATTCCAGAACCGGTCCTTGCCCATGACTCGAGTCCGTGGACAGTCGGCCTCGCGTAGGTCGTTTTCGATGATGGCTATTTCCTCCTCGCACTTTTTGATAACGTCTTCCTTCTTCTGGATGTCCTTGAGAAGTTTGACAAATTGCTTGCTCTGCCCCGGAGGAAGTTTAGCCGCTTCTTTCTGCGCCTTCTCCTTTGCCTTGCGCTCTTGTTCTTGCTCGTGCTTCCGTTGCTTGTCCGATTGGCGTCGACGTTTGCGTTTCGCAGCATCCCCAAGGCTCTCATCCCCGTCTTCCTCCTTGTCTATAGTAGACTCATCACCATCGAGCTGCTTCAAATCCCCGTTTTCGTTGCGTGCTGGGGAGGGAGGCATGTTGTCGGGCAAGAGGATCTTGCGCTGCTCGTTAAGTGGACGCAACTCTTCAATGCTAGAATACTTGTTAGTGTGCCGGGCACAGAGCATCAATACACAAGTCCACTTACGCCTGTCGCTTCTGTCTCTGCCATTCAATTTTATCCTTACGATACTTGGTCATTGTCTCGGCACAATCCTCCATGTAGCCGCGGACAGCCTTCGTCTCCATTGTCAGCATGCAAATGATTTGCAGCGCCTGTATCCGTGAATTGACGTCCATGACCGCGTATTGTTGCTGCACCGTCTCTTGGGTGGGTTCGATGCCTGGTGGCACTAGCTGCAGAAGCAGATACTCGCACACCCTTTGGTGCCGTTCACCTTTGGATAGCTGATAGAACAAGCCGACCATGATTCTCAACCAAGCTCCGTTGGCGAAGTCGCGTTTCCGCAGGTGATCGATCCAATCATAGTCCTGCATGAGCTCCTCGGCGCGGTGCTTCGTTGCAAGCTCTGCTCTGAGACTCTCCTCCTCTGCCGCCGCAGCTTCGGCGGCCAATCGTTCAGCCTCCAGCTTTGCCAGGCTGCTACGAGTCGCGCGGCCCACCGGCTTGGGCTCTGGTTCTGGCTCTTCGCTCTTCGCGTTCTCGTCGTCCTCGTCTTCGTCACTTCCGTCCTCATCCAGTTCGGGTAAGTTGATTCGAACCCTCCCACCATCCGATTCGGAATCGACCAAGACCTTTAGTACGGAGCAGTGGATCTCGTCGAGCAATTGAGGCCGAACATGCTCCGAAGTGACCAACATACTTTCCACAAAGTCGTCGAATGTGAATGAGTCTAGCGTGAATATCTCGCAATAGACATTAAGCGTATCCCATGTTTCCAGAAAATAGCCGACAGAGTTCATTTCGATGCCTTCATACAACGGATCGATAGCATCCGCGTCCGTGGGAGGATCCTTGCACATGAACTTCAGGCTGGGGCGTACCATTCCCGACCGCGGTTCCAGTTGCAAGTCCTCAATCGGGTACTTGGGCGGAGGTGGAGGCGGTGGCGGGGGGGTGGGTTCTCGCATTTGGTGTCTCTGATCGTGCATTTGTAGTATGTTGGGGTGGTGGTCGCCGTCCTTGATGTGTTCAAGAAGTGGACCTTTTGTCCCGTGGCCATTCTGACCGGGTTTGACTTTGTGAGCCTTGGGCGCCGGCTTGAGCTCGGGTAGACGGACAGGCCCTTGGTGAAGATTCGCATTGATTCCGTTGAAATCCTGTGGCAAGCTGGCTCGCTTCTGGGCCTGCAACTGCTTCCGCTCCATAATCTTGGTGTCATGGAGGAGGTGCGGCGGTATTCGCGTGTCTATTTGATACTGCTCAGCGCACTCGTGCTTGACGAGCCAAGGGGCACCGTTCCACGCTTCTCTGCTGACAGTCTTCTTGATAAACGACCTGAGCATGGCTTTGGTGAAGACGCCCCGCTCCCGGCAGATGTGCTCATCGGTCACCATAGCCTCGCCGCCGGAGTCTTTGAAAGTGACATGGTAGCGAGTAGTCGGTAGTGATCGGGTGCCGTCGGGCAGTACGCGAGGTCCAAAGGCCATCTTGTCTCTCACCAAGCCGTGAACCCTGTCACCGACGTGGGTTGTGACGGTGACCCTTTCTCCCGGGAAAAACTCTTGCTTGAATTCGTCGAAGATCTTATCCACCAGGTTATCCAAACGTGAGATGGTCTGGAACTGGACTTTGCGAAGAATTGGGCCTTTCAAAGCCTCGGGAAAGGTCGCCTCAACCTCTCGGCCACCCGTGAGCTGTGACGGGTTGTGAGTCGCCAAGGCTGCCGGGGATTCGGGGGCACAACAAACCTCGCTCTTGTAAGCCTCAAAAAAGGTCAAGCCAGAATGGCCGGTAATTTGGTCGTTGAAGCGTCGCTGCAGAGGGTCAATCGGTCGAGTTCAAAACTTGATTAGCGGGGTGCAAACACGACGCACCTGATTATAAAAGTCCATGCTGTGGTGTATGTGAGTAATGCTGTTGATGCAAAAGGAGCTAGGCTGTCGGTACAACTCACCGAGTTAAATACTCTTCGTAAGAAGCGAATACTTCACCGGTTTGGGGAATGTGCCAGACCTGAATGGCGGTCAGTCTAAAAAGCGCTCTGAAGATGAGGGGGCTGCTGCTTCACACCTCTGCATCTTCATCATCCACAATGAGCGGGGGCAGGAACTGCACCGGCTTCCGCTTGAAGAGAACCTTTGACGGAGTTTGTTAGTTTTTCTATGAAAAGTAGGTGAAGAGTGATGAGCCTACCATGATTTCCGTCGACGCCTCGGGGACGGCAAGAAATCCGTCCAAAACCACGGGCCAGCAGTGATCGAGCCTTGGGTTCCTCTGGACTAACAGTGATTGTCTTGGCTTCAGAGACCTTGAGAAATCATCTGCAAAGGCGTATCGGGTGCCAGGCAAACTTGGCGTGGCCTCAAACTATCCCCAAGGGCGGCGGGGGTGGATGTGTCGCGGCTACGAGGCCGGGGCTCCCAGGCTCGCAAACGACTTACACGGAGACGTAGACGGCGCGGACAGACCGCGTGAGCAGGGCCAGTACAAGAGAGCAATGCCAAAGGCTGCAGTCTATGCCTCAAGGGAAATGAACCGAACAAGGCCGTTGTTGAAGGCGGCGGCGGTGGAGGTGGTAGATGAAGGATTAGAAGATGGAAGGGTAGAAAAAAAAACAAGGTGGACGCGCCTTGAGTGACGGAAGAAGGTGCCACGGCTTGCACGGGTAGGAAGGGGAATTACGTGGGTACGGTAGGTCAAGTAGTGCAGGTACAATGGAAAAGCATCCAAGGCAAGTCCCCAGCTCGGAACCCATAAGGCAGGTGAGCCGGGGCCCAGGAAAACAAAGTAGTACGTACCGGCCGTGTTAGATTACCCACGGGAAAGGTAAAGGCAACGAGGCAAGTCACCACAGGTAAAAGGAACTTGAAGGGGGAAGGGGGAAAAAACTGGGGGTGGACCGGGAGCACGTCGCGACGGAGGTAGAGGCTACTTGTAAACACGATCGAGGACGTCCTGGGCTCTGCAGCACCGTCGCGGGCATGTGTCGCAGGAGCATGGAGACACGGCGTCCAGAGCACACTGCAGCATCGCCAAACGCGCCAGGGGCAGAGGCATCAATGTTTTTCATCAACAGCAGCCAAAGACGGGCCAGGATGCAGGAATCATTCCCGTTGGAATTGAGGACAAAGGCTCGGGCTGAGCGTCGACTGTACCTGGACCACACCCTGCTGTTTTAGCCTCCCTACTCTCGCCCCGGCCGGCACAGGCCCTCGTCGGCCTCCCCTCCGCCGCGACACTCCTCCACCTGCTGGACCCTCTTTACCTCGACACCTCTTCACGAGCGCTGCGTTCACCTATAATTATGGGCTCGTTTTGATCGCCTTGGTTCAGCGAACAGGTCAAACTCTGAAGCAAAACAATCAGACACTATTTCACCTAGATATAGCTGTGTATGCCTGATGCGGTTGTGGCCGCCGACTAGTAGGCCCAGTTCCGGGGGCTGGCCTCCTCTGTGGCCCTGTAGGAGGAGACCTCTGGGAAGCCCAACAGCGCACCCTCAAGTCACACAAATAGATGAAATAACGCGAATGCACGGTAAGCATCATGGTGACTAGCAATATCGATGAAATTGATGCTTCCTCTGCCGTCTCAACTGCAATATCAAATGATACGGGTGTGCTCCCAATCGTGCAAGGCTGCCGTCGACGGACCGTACCGTCTTAACCAATGCAACATACTCGCTTCTAATCCAAAACTTCCGAGGATTCGTTTAATATACGGTGCACGTAAGTTTGAAAGGCTACTCACCACTCGTGTGCCCAAACGCTCATGAGCTACTCATACAGGCTGGGGCGGATGGTTTTTAAAGGTTGAGGATATTTGGCTTACAGAAGCCTTCAGCCTTGCATTTCACGTGAGCCTGCCCCACATCACCTCCCAATCATCGGGCTGAATCAGCCCCGCCGCAACCTACATGCACCTCTTGAACTGGACACAGGGGGAGCCGCGCACCAGTAAACTGCGGTATGTGGCGGGCATAAAGCTCAAAATTCTTTGCAAGTCCACAGCTTGAATAATATCACACCATCACCATTTTTGGTCCAGTTTCGAGAACGACCGCAATAAAGAAAAACTTGGGTATCGCCAGCTTCCAGTCCATTAGGCCTACATCTGCCAACAGCGTCCTCATGCCGTGAAATAAACTACCATGTAGCCCACCCAACTCCCGATCACCCCGATAGCCGTATATGAGCTCGTGAACATCAGCGGCAGGAATTGAAAGCTGTCGCCAAACATGATTTGATGCAACAGAGAGCTGTAGACGATGAGCGGTATGCTCACGGCAATGTACAGAGTGCTGAACCTGTCCAGCAGGAAGATTCTCGGCTTGTCCGAAGCGGGTGTCAGTCGATCGAAGGCCATGAGAAAGAGTACCAGCCAGACGACCGTATAGATCGTTTTGAGAGGGAATTCGGCAGGGGTGAACAGCAGTGGAAACAGAGAGACATGGCCAGCCACGGCCAGTGGTCGAAAGGCACCGAGATGGCGACGGTCTCGGATGGCAATAAGAGTAAAGGGGATTATGACGAGAAGTATGGCCTTTTCGTGGACGTGCCAGCCAAACAAGAAGGAGGCGTAGCCGCAGAGAGTGACAGCGCCAATGAAGTTCTCCCAGCTTGGGCTCAGAAAGAGCTTGATGAGTGGAAGAACTTGGAAGAACAAAGTCAGGACGAAACAAATCCTAGGGCTAATTTCTGGCAATACAGCAAACGTTGAATCGCCAACAAGGCCACGAG
Source organism: Stachybotrys chartarum (assembly GCA_001021365.1). Lineage (NCBI taxonomy): Eukaryota > Fungi > Ascomycota > Sordariomycetes > Hypocreales > Stachybotryaceae > Stachybotrys > Stachybotrys chartarum. Next base: position 1,142,464 of record LDEE01000002.1, on the reverse strand, counting down.
TCACGCTCTTCAGTGCCTCGGCTCTGATTGTAAGTCCCAATCTTGGTGCAACTGAGGAGCTGTTAGCATCGAAGTCCTAGAAAAGGGGAAAGGGGTCAGACTGACGGTGGATCAGGACGCGATCTGCCAGAGAGTAGAGCGCCCAAACATTGGGCGCCCAGTACGCATGGCACAACCCACGCGAAAAGGGAAATAGACGGCTGAATATCTGCGGAATTTGGTCCTTGCCAATAGCCGCAAAGGGACCGAAGGCCGCGGCAAAAACCGCGGCAATACCTCCGCCGAGCTTAACGCAGTTGAGAAATCTGATTCTAAAAATCGACTTGGCCGATAGACAGTATGTTCGCAAGAGGTAGACAAACCACGCAGGTGCTAGATACAGATGAATATGCTTGAAGCAAAGCAACGCTGCAAAGACGAGACCGCTGCCCAGGAGCATGGACTTGCGCCGAGCCAAGACCAATGACCAGACCAGGATGCCGTACATGAATCCATTGTACTGGAAATGAATATGATCGATCATGAACAGACCAGGTGAGAGGACAATGGACAGCGCAGCAGCCTGGGCGGCACGCTTGGATGACAACGGCGTCGAGTCGATGTACAACTGGAGCACATAGACCAGCAGTAGCTCGGTAAGGATGACGGTGGTGCGCTGGAAGTATACGGTTTCCCAGCTATCGTACCCCAGGTTGTACAGTCGCAGCATCAGAGGGTCGGCCAGCCGGGCGATCTGGGCGAGAACCCATTCGAAGTAGGCAAAGAAGGGCGGGTAGTCGAGCGTCCATTCTGACATGTTTTCAAAGTACCACTCAGATAACGGCAGACTGCCCGTGATGGCGAGCCAGTTCCGGTGAACCTCGAAGTCGGTAGATTTGCTAGAGACCCTGCGTCAGATCATGTTCGCAGCGGAGGGCGTCTGAGCTCGTCGACGTACTAGGCGGGAAACAGGAGGACCTTGAAGGCAGCGGCGACGAGGGCGCACTGCGCAAGGGTCGGGTATGTCTCTGTCATGACGCCGGGTGAATCTAGACCATGGCTTTGCTGACGTCTTGCGTTCGGGTTCCAGCGCGAGATCCGCCCATCACTACTAAGTAAGTATGTATGGTTAGTAGGCAAGATGTGATAGGTGCCGCCAGTGAACGATTGATGTGGGCACTAATGATGTGGTTCCAAGCTAGCGGTTGAAGAATAAGACAAAAAAAGAGAAAGCTTGAACCCCTGCGCTACACCACTTACAGTAGTGATGGCTTTGCGCTAGCCGAATGAGGAGCCCAGCAGTTTCATCATTGGGTGCCATTCACAATTGATTCCAAGTCTCAATCGGATGCAATACGAAACGTAAATATGCCTCGAAACACCTAAAGTCATGCCAATATCAGATCAATTGGGAAGTATCGAGGCACAGGAGATTGTATGTCTTGTATGAAGCAAGCTTGATAGATAAAGACACCTTTCGTACGGTTCATGAGCAGGTCCAGTTTCCCCAGAGTGGACTAAAAATAATTAAAATTTTAAAAGAAATAGAGGTAAATCCTTATCTTATCCGCTTTGTTGCCAGTGATGAAGTGTCCATTCAATCAGGGTCGCCTCGTTTCACTCAGCTCGACCAGGTCTGACCCGTTTCGTCATGCTTACCGTTTGGTCCCTCAGTTCGGGAGCTTGACGGTCTTTTATATGTAACTCGTATCTTTTTTGTGAATCTCGGTGGATTGATTTTGTTTACGCAAACTGCAGTCGCGTTTGGCGCCAGCAAATGCAGATGCATAGACTCGTGCTGTCTCTCCTTTGATCTGAACCGATTTCCTTCCTTCTGGAGCAAAGGGTTCTTTGCCTGGCTGCTTCAGGGTGCGCAGGGGTAGAGGCCGACCTAGTGCAAACTGTCCTCAACCCACCTGCCACACTGGGGTTTGCCAGCTAGGTCAGTAGGTACTTACACAAGAGCAGACGGGAAGGTCACTGCGGTTCTCATCCCGCATCTCGCTGTGGACAGACTGGCCAGTCCCAAATCCCGACTTGACTCTTGACACTCCAACCCGTCTTGTTGCCAGTCTAATAGAGCCGTCGCAATGCGTATCGCCCGCGGCCTCGGTGCCTCCATCGTGACGCTGCTGGGAGCTAGCCTCTCGCAAGCTCAGTACTTGATCAACGAACAGAGCTTTGGCTACTCGGGGAGGTAAGTTTCCTTCCATGACAACGATTGCTGCAATACTCCCCTGGCACTTTCGAACCTAACCAGCAGCCCTTCCGTTTAGGTTGAGTCCTCCCGAAGGCAATGGCAAAATCCCCCATTTTGTTGTCTTGGGTAACCCACAGCCCCCCGAGATCCTATCCAACAAAATCATCCTCACGCCCGTGGCCCCGGGCAACCAGCGAGGCTCCGTATGGGCCGAGAACCCCCTAAAGATCACCTCGTGGATAGCAGACGTCGACTTTCGAGCGAGCGGCCCTGAACGAGGAGGCGGTAACCTCAACATATGGCTTGCCCGTGCCGGACACCATGCCATTGGTGCGAGCAGCATCTACACGGTGGGCAGGTTCGAGGGTCTGGCCTTGGTAATTGACCAGCACGGGGGATCCGGCGGCATGATCCGCGGGTTCTTGAACGACGGCTCCGTCGACTACTTGCAGCATCACAATATCGATGAACTGGCCTTCGGCCACTGCCTGTACTCGTACAGGAATCTTGGTCGTCCATCCCAGATCAAGATGCGTCAGACGGACACTATCTTCAAGGTTGAGATTGACGGCCGCCTCTGCTTTGAAAGCGACAAGATCAAGATTCCTGCCGGATACGAGTTTGGTGTCAGCGCCGGCACCCCGGACACCCCCGATTCCTTCGAGATCTTCAAGCTGGTAGTGATGGCAGACTCCCTGCAGCCCCAAGGCGACACCAACAGCAATGCTGGAAATCAGCAGCAGGTTACCAAGGAACAAGAGCCGTCCAAGAAGAAGTCGAAGGACAACACCAGGGATACTTCCAAGAAGTCCAATATGTTCGAGGACGAGGATTTTGAGGATCTTATCACTGCCGACGAGGACGCAGACATCTTCCAAACTTCCAAGACCCAGTTCCAGGACTTGCACAACCGGTTGCAAACCACCAATCATCAGCTATCCGCGGTGTATCGTATGGTGAACAAGCACAACCAATTAGATGACCAGCGCTACAACGAAATCAAGCAGCTCCTCAAGGGGCTTATGACCGAGGTCAAGGAGGATCTAGGTCAGCTGCAGCAGGTGTCGGAGCTCCAGAAGAAGATGAAGGACCTGGAAAGGGAGTTCCGCAGCATGAGGGCCGAGGTCAGCAACAAGATCCAGGCCAACGAGCGCTCTGTGAAGGGCTACCTCACCGACCACCACGCCACCCTGTCCCAGACCATCATCGACGGCATGCCTCGTCATACAAAGCTGGTGCTTTTGTTCGTCGGCTTACAGTTGCTTCTGGCTGGCGGTTATGTCCTATACAAGCGACGACTATCCACGACGCCCAAAAAATACTTGTAATGGGCTGCACAGAGAATCAAGTAAAGGAGAGGAGGTGAAGCTGAAAGGCAGGCCTGAAATTATAGCAGGCATAAGCCGGTTTTCGTCATCCGTTCGGTGTTTGCTACGAGGGTTTTCATGATTTACCAGTTTGCATATTTTGCGAGGGCGCTGCTACATCATTGTGGGCGTGTTGCCAAGGTACACATGTCGTGCTCGCAATTGGCGGGTGGATGACGAGCTCTGATGATGCTGTTGAATGATGAGTGCTCAAGTTGTGCATACGATAGTTTCTTTGGCATCTTGTACAACAATATACTGATTTCCGCGGCAATAAAGCTATTGAGGTCCAAGTGGTTTTGCATTAAACCCAGTCGTCACGCGTGGATGTGACTCACCTATACGTGGTTGTAAAAATTTGTTTAGACACCAGAAATGCAAGCAAGATAATGCACAGACATCGTATCGACATGACATTTCAGATTCGCTCGAAACCACCATTGATAATGTCCAGTAATCCAGCACCCTTGGGTGCCGATGTGAGGTTCTCATACCCATGCTCCGTCACAAGAAGATCGTCCTCAATACGCACGCCTCCGACATCGTAGTACCGCTCCAACACATCCTTGTCGATGAACTTGGAGTGTAAAGGGCTGTTGAGGAAGTACCCTTCAATGTACGGACGGCAGAAATAGCTATGTTTGATCATGTTAGATATTTGCGTGTCGTGGCAGCGGGTGGAAGGAGGGAGTTGAAGACTTACATGCCCGGCTCGATTGTAACAATCATGTTTGGCTGCAAGACCTGTAGCTTCTTACGAGGAGCAGACGCTGTAGTGGATTCTGCCTCGCGGTTGAGCGAAATCAGTGCCGTGGGGGTAATCATCTCCCTCTTTCCGCCCTCGACCTTGAAACTGTCTGCTTGATACAACAGACGCTCGTCGCCGCTCACGTCGTGCACTTCCAGGCCGACGTGATGCCCGAGGCCGTGTGGGAAGAAGGCGCCGACCGTGCCGGCCGCGTGGACGTCGCGGATGTCGCCGCGGAGTATGCCAAGCTTGAGCAGACCTTCGAGGCCGACCATTGCCGCATCAAGGTGAAGGTGGAAGTAGGGGACGCCTGGCCGAACCCCGGCAAAGGCCTTTTCCTGCATGCGCTCGACTATCCGGTAAATGGCCTTGGCCTCGGGGGTGAAGAAGCCGCCGACTGGCAGTGTGCGGGTGATGTCGCTCGCGTAGCCCAGCCACTCGCAGCCGGCATCCACCACCACCAGCTGCTTGCCCGCAAGAGGTTGGTTGTTGGCGCCGTAGTGCAGCGTCGAGGCATTGACACCTGCACCGGCGATGATGGGGTAGGCCTGCTCGCGCGCGCCATGGGTGGTGCATATAGACTGGAAGATGGCTTCGATCTCTCTCTCGTTGCGCAGGCCGACTATCGACTCGGCGATAACACGGTGCGCAGCGCTGGATATGGCGTTGGCGCGGCGGATCCGAGCAACCTCGTGGTCCGTCTTGATTACACGCGCGCGGTTCATGGCCGGCTGCAGCTTGAGGAAGTCGAGCTGGTACTGGCCGCGCGGGTCATAGTCGGCCGTGCGCGGGACTTGGTTCGGGTGCAGGATGTAGAGGATCGGGGACGAGGGCGTGAGGTGGACGCTGAGGAACTTGGAGAGCTGGGTCGTGTAGCGGACGTCGTCGACGTCGTAGAGCTCGAGGCAGCGGGCGGCGTCCGGGGGCGAGCCGAAGTAGAGGGCCTGGCGCGGCTCGACGTAGGGGATCCAGAGAGTCAGGCGGTCAGCAGCGATTTCGTACGTCACGGCGCAGTCGGGGTAGTCGACGCCGGTGATGTAGTAGAAGCTACAGTTGCAGACGCGCGGCGAGGTTAGTCGTCGACGGTTCCTTCACGTGCCCTGCCGGCCCTGGCTTGCTGGTCAAACTCACTACTTGCGCTGGCGGAACGCAGGGCCCATATCCGAGTCCTCGTAGGAGCGCGTGGGCTCTCCGGGAAGGTAGATGAGGCCATCCTCCACACCGAGTTCTTGGACGACCTTGTGGGCATGAAGTTTGGCTGTTCACACGCGCGAGAGTTGAGTCATTGGCGCCCACGAGCAGTCATGTCGGCCAGACCGGTACCAAGCAGATCATGGTAACGTACCAGGATATTTCTCTTGCTCGCTTATCGTGGGAGCAGCGCTGTCCTGTTTCACATCCAGACACCTATGTTTGTCGAATCAGCAAAGTCACCACGGCGAACGCCAAGCAATGTAGACTTACAGAGCGTCAAACTCATTGTCGGGTACAAGGTTGTATCTCAAAGCCATGGTAAGGGTCAAATGAGTTGAGAGGGTCGGACTTGTGAAACCAGAGGAACGACAAGAGGCAGCGCATACATGGGAAGGGGGGGGGGTCCCAAAAGATCACCTGCACGTAACACACCGCTGACTCAGAAAAGATGTGAACCTCAAGATTCACCACCACCCCATCAACAACACAACTACACTATCCGATATCTAGCAAAACCGCACATGATTGACCTGGTGTCAATTTAATCAAGATCTCTGAACACGCAAGATTCCATTTACCTACAAGACGCACGCAGCGGTTCTAATACCGTGCCTCAACAAAAGCAACATCCTACCACATCATCTAAGATCAAGAAGCCTTGACCAGCTACTAATACGAGCTGCACAGATCAAAGCACATCGGCTGCCTTTTCCAGGCGGTTTATTTCATGGTCCGGCGGTGAGCCTACATAACGGTCGCATTCGAGGACTCCAAGGAGACCAGACATAGCTGGATCTGTTCAATCTCGGCTGCTCGTCAACAGCGCCCAGGTACACAATTCGACTCGTGCCGCCATCAGTCGTTAGCAACCGGTGTATTTGACGTGTACATCTACTAGCTAGAGTCATTTCTCATTTCCAAATGTCGTTTCTATCCAAGAGCCGGCAAAAATCCGAGGCACGCCACCCATAGCTCCCTCAGAAAACCTGTAAAAATCCCGCCGTCGCTCGCATCTCCCGAATCCCTTGCCCCAGAAGCACTCAAACTCTGACGTGGTGAATATTAATGACAAAGAAATGGGTATCAATTAGTCGTCCCTTACAGCCCCTGAAATACGCCCCTTCCGGATCCAAAGAAACTGCCCCAGTCCGCCTGCATGCCCTGCTCCTCGAAGATCTGCTCGATTTGCCTGTTGTCCTGTTGCCGCCGTGGCTGGCCCCGCCGCTGCTGTTGCATTCTTTGCAGCGTTTGGCCCGGAGTCTGGTGTTGCCGGTGCTGCGGATGCTGATGAGGGTGCACCTGTGGCTGGGCGTGCATTGCCGCAAGACTACCAGCGTCAAACATGGGTTCCTGGAAGTTCATGAATGATTGCCCCTGCGGGTGCTGGTTGCCCATCATGTACGGAGGTGGCTGGCCGAAAAACTGCGTCTCAATGTCGTCCATCGGACCAGGAAACAGGAATTGTGAACCCGCGCCTTGGTTTGCCATGGTTATGGGAGGAGCTCCCGGCTGGTATCCCAGTTCCATCATCGGCTGATTGGGGTATGCGAAGGGATCTTCGGACGGGAACATGAGTGTGGAGAGCTTGTGCACTGGGTTAACGGGGTATGGCGTCTGGCGAGAGCTGCCTGCTGTGCTCGCCGAGTCTGGCGTGGCGCCGGACCCAAGATCGATGGGTAGCAGATCGAACCCTGAGGAGAAGCCTGGATCCTGAAAGCCTGGCTCCGAGGTGGGCGGTATAGTGTCGCCCAAGGCAACAGATGAAGGACTGGAAAACATGGAACTCGGGATCCCAGCGCGGCTCCGCCTCAATTCTTCTGGCAAGGACACAGATCCTGACCTATTTGGTGGCAGGCCGCCATGCAACATGGAGGCGCTACTAGACTTCGAGGCTGGAGCAGGTCGCTTCTTGCTGGCAATTTGTCGTGTCACTGTCTGGTCGAGTGTCTGCGGCAATTGTTCGAATAGCACCTGGGAGAAGAGTTGATGAGCTGCAAGGCGTTAGAAAAAAATGCTGGGCCATCGCGACATACCTCGAGGGACTTGGTAACCCTATCTGCGGACTGGGTCTTATCTGCCAGATCCGCAATCATTTGTCGTCCTGCCCAGGCGTCGGCAAGGACTTCGGCAGACCCCGGCTTCTCGGGATTCTCTATGACATAGAACACCAACGATAAAACGGCGAAGAACTCAGTGTAGAGCATGAACCAGTAAGGCCCGCTAAGCACGCGCTGTTTCCTTATTTCAAGGCCGATGTGAACGATATTCCGAGACACGCTGATGGCAGCCGCTGCACAAGCATACGAAAGCTCGTCCACCTTGCTGCCTTGGCTTAGGCGTGGTGATACATAATGAAGAAAAGGGCGGTATAAGACAAGTTGCACGTGAGCATATGCAAATCGCAGAAGATGTCGTACCCTAACATTCAGTCATGTCAGCTCCAGTTGTCGTTTCCGTGGTAATTCATTAACAAAACGTCGCGAGGCTTACCTGAGAACTTCGACAGGGCCGTCGGGGCTCGGCCGCCATGTTTCCGGAAGCCTCTCGTACCATGTGTGGAGGTCAGCCTCGATCTCTTTAATGCGGGCGTAACTAATAAAGGTCATGGCAGATTTGTCGGCTCCCTTCAGCGTGGCCTGTCCCACGCCCCTCATTGGATATACGTGCTTGGTGATCTTGGCCAAGATTTCCATCAAGCGGGTATGTGCGTTGAAGGCTTGAAAGAAAGACGGTGTTCCAAATGGTGGTTGCCGAAGTCCTTCGTTGGTGACAAATTCGTCGTCCACCTCAGTAGGGTATGGCTGGTCGACGTCTTCCGTGCTTAGCATGAGTGGGAATCCTAGTAGAGTCGAGACATAGATATCCATTTGCCTAATGACATAGAAAACTCGTCTTCTGGTTTCGCTCTCGATAGTCCCGATACGCTCGTGCTGGAGATCTCGGTGCAGACCTATCCTCATTGCTGAGCGAAGCGCAATACCAACAAATGAGTAGCATCCACTGAGGTTGGAGGTAGCTTGGAGAAAAAGAATCATGAACAGAAGCGCCTGTAATGAGGTTAGATCGCGACATTGCGTAATATCTTGCAACAGGCCCCTTGCGGCCGAATAGTATTTTATGCTGTACGTCCCAGATTAGTAATGCTGCTGTTGAATCCTTGAGTTAGATTGCGGACTGCGACTTACCCTTCCTCGGTGGCAGCTTTATATGCCTCTTTCTCGGCGACAGGATCCTGTAAAGTATTGTACATGCAGCCCAAGGCAAGTATGGAGTAAACGAGTCCAAGGAAATGAGTGTCCTCTGAATTTAGATTGTCAAGTGACTGGTCGTACAACCTATCAAGCTTCTCGTAAAACGAAGGAACGTGAACGATGCGAACGAGGCATGTCGCACAGCTCAGAGAGTAATGGCATAGTTTTCGAGCAACCTCTTTTGACGGCAGTTCGTGATATGTTGAAACAGTGGAGAATGGAGAATTTCCTCCAGGGGAAGGGGAGTCGAGATTCGCCAAGCCGACCGGCCGGTCAGAGCGCGGCAGAAAAGGAGTCTTGGACACGGGACCGAGCATGCCGCGAAAGTGCTCCTTCATTCTTTTCAAGAACACAGCGCCGGAGGATATGCCGTGAAAGTCCCAGCCGCCCTTGTCGTCCATGTCCAGTTGGCCAATGGAATCAATCATGGAGGATATCTTGGCGTCACTTTGCTCTGGTAGGCCGACAGACGGACTGGGACGCGGCTTTGCGACCTGAGTAGCCCGGGCTTTTTCGCGATTATGAAATTCCTGTTGAATTGCAGGGTCAAGATCAGGATCAGCCAGGTCAACATCGGGTAAAAATTTTTTCAGTAAAGATTCGGCGCGCTGCAGTCGGCCCTCAAGGGCCTCGATGTACTGGGGCGCGGGATTCCTCCTCCTGTTCGACGGCTTATCGTAAGTGCACTCTAAAGGCGCAGGTTAGTGGTTGACGCCACGAGGAATAGAGAGAATGGGCAATGCGCAGAGCGAGTTTGGAATGTGGTGCAGGCGTACCATAGCTGTACACCGAGCAGTGGGTGCAGGGCTGCTTCCCGTCGCACTTGATCTTCTTGCGGCGACACTCATCGCAGGCACGCGTGACTCGTCTGCGCTTCTGAATGGGTTGTGACGGGGCGTCGAGACCTGCGTCGTCGTGATCGGACTCGGATTTGGTGCTGTCGGCAGGGGAATGGGCGTCAGCAGGCCAGTCGCTGGCCGATGCCCGCCCGGGGTCATCCTCGGACATGTCACCGGCCATGTAGGTCTCGTCGAAGTCGGTGGGAACAAGTGTTGATGAAGAGTCCGGGAGGAAAGGGGTTGGCTGAGCACTTTGCGGGCAAAGGAGTCGTCAAACTGGCGGCATGGGCGTTCTGGACAAGGGGCGGGGCTGAGCGCTAGACACGAGAAGACACCGGGGCACTGCCAGGCGCGGGTTGGATGTGGTGCAACTGCAGTAGGCGAGGCCAGCGATAGCCCATATCTCAATTGCCTCGACGTCGGGGGCTGCAGGCCATCAGAGACGCAGCGCGCGCGGGCTGGGCCCAAAAATCGAGATAGGGAACCTCTTGGCTGGCGAAAGGGTTGGCGGCGGAGGAAGAAAGGCGGGAGCAAAGAGATGAAATGGAATGGTAGGGTAGGATGGAGGAGAGATGGAACTGCCTCAGGCGAAGGGGCCGGGACGAGACACGCCAACATGAACCAGCCCAGCCCTGTTGAGCCTGGTCTAAGCCTGGTCTGGCGGGCTCTACGGGCGGACTGTTAGGCGCGTTCTGCTNGGGGGGGGGAGCATTGGCTGGGGTGCCCGTGGAGGGGAACTTGCAAACACCCGGCCTCGTCCACTAAAAGCTCCAATACAACGCACTGCAGCAAACTAGGTTCAGGGGCGTCAAGGGGCGGCCAGCGGTTCAGCGTCCGCTCCTCGTGGTTAAAGATCGATGGATCCAATCCGATTTTCTCGTCTCCATATACTTATGGGGGCCGGCATTGAGAGAACCCCCTTCTGGAAGTCCGCAGTCCATGCCGACGACCTCAGTGTGCACGGCTCATCCACATCGGCCAGTGTTTGACTGCGAATCCATGGGTCCGATGCACGTTGAAACCGAAGTTGGCTAAGAAGGAGGCTGAAGAAAGTGCTTGCCTTGCCTTTGCCGTGCCTTACAAAGGCGAGTCAACATCACAATTGTTTACCAAGAACTTGGTCATTGCCAGCAAGATCCACACATTCCTCCATTAGGCAATTTCATTCGAGGCCTCCTCTCCTGATCACCTACCTCACCAAACCACGCGCTGCGACGGACCGACCGGAATCAAACGATAGGATGAAGCATATAATCTCCTCCCGGGGTTCCAAGAGGAAATTCGACTATTGTCAAAATGGTGGCGGTGAGTGATGGTAGTATTACGTGCCCACGAATGGGTGGGAAGGCCAGAAGCACGCAACAGAGGTCGGATCGGCACCGCACGTTAAGAGACATCCAATGGGATAACCGATGAAGCACTCATCCCGCATTAATCAGGCAAGTAGGTTCGATTCGGTCAACCAAGGGCCGGTCTGGTCTTCTCCAAGACCAGCGCCAGTTGCGGGATGTAACCTCGAATAAGCAGGAAGGGCACAGTCTCACCTAGACAGGAACAGAAACGGCGGGGCACCGAGAGATTCCAAATGTCGGAAGAGGCAAGGACAGGAACCTTTGGCGAGCGGGCAAACTGCCCGATACAGGGCCGAGCACCGGCCGGACAGGGGATTCCCGTAAAGAGACATCCGTCCCTCGTCATTCGTACAAGTCAAGTCGTGGTTTGAAGCTGGAGTGGATTATGCCTGTCATGTTAGCGGCGCCGAGTCCCGAGCAGACCCGTGCTTCATTCAACCCAGAGTGTGGTGGTGTAAGCCCGTTGCGCTGGATGAAAAGACAGAAATTTTGCTCAGAATGGCGTCCAACGGACTCGAGTCAAGCCACCTTGCCTCGCTACTGGAGCTGACATTTATCCGGATATGCCTCGGGATCTGGGCACCAGGACGCAGCCAGGATGTCGTCGGAAAATCGGCACTCAAGATCAGCAAGTCCTTTCTGTCGAATCTTTGACGCCGCCACTTTTCATCGTCGTGTATTCCCTCCTGGAAGCATGCTGCGGTCGATACATTACCTGATTATGGGTCGCGTCATGCTTCATCTCAGTCCAGCATTTTAGTCATTGGGCCCGGGGAGAGACAACCTAAGCTTAAAGCTTATCCCGAAGACTGTTTCTTTTAGACTTACAGGCACGTCCTTTACATGACTGGATGATGTTGGGGAAGCGTGAGTTGCACGCCCGTCCGCGGGAGCAAAGATGCTCCTGTCATGATGGTTTTGCGGCAGAGGTGGACTAGCTTTTATCGAATGAAAGGCGTGTGTCACTACTATTACAAAGTCAAGAAAGAGAAAAAAGTGGCTTGTCTTTGCATCGTTCGGATCCCCCAGGCCGGCTTGATCGGCCAGCTACAGTAAGATCGCCCAGGCTTATCTGGTCATAACTCGTAGGGCAGGTGAGCCAAGAAAACAAAGTCAAGCTTGGCGTTCAAAGAGCATGGCAATCCTGAAGCAACCCAGACATGTTCCAAGCCGCCTTTCCTTGGTTGGCACACAGTACGAATTGCGGTGCTTCCGGCTATTAGGTTGCCTCAGATTCTTGGGACGCTTGACTCGTGTCCTGCCTGCCGTAGTCAATTTCCTGGGCGGCGGTGGAGACCGTAATGGGAGGGGTTGCATCATACAGTGCCAATGCCAAGATGCATGTCAGACTCCCAAACGAGATATTGCTGAGGGCCGAGCCGGGACCCCGTGCTTGGCGAGATAGATCCTAGATCGTCCTGGGGATGATAGTTTTTTGGTTGTTGTTTTTTTTTTTTTTTGACAGGGAAGTCAGCGTCTCTAGGCTGATCGTGAAGTTATAGTTATAACAGCGATCCGACGCGAACGATGGCTCTCTCTACCGAGCCATCACGCACAGCCCTACCCTGGCTCACCTGGACAGCCTTGTTTATGTCCGCGTCATCAATCTGGAGACCTACCCACTAACAAGAGCGACGGGCGCTCACAACTATGATTCGTAAGATCTGCCTGAAGAATAGGCGGACTGTGCTTCACCTGATTAGTGGTTAGTAATACGCGCCTCCTCGGCAACCCTCCGATATTCCCGAAGCTAGGCATATGTAGTTGACTATTACTTGAAAGCAATTCTATCCCCAAAGGTTCTCAGATACCCTACAGCTCTGGGTGATTGGTCGGATTTCACGATTGGCGTCCTTGGGTATTGAGGTGATAAGGGTGCTCGTCGACAACCAGCACGGCTGACTAGGTATGTGCAATGTTTAATCAGGCTTCTTCTCCAATCTTCATCCGAATCCGACATTTGCCAAGTCACGTAACTCCACACCACTTTACGTATGTATTTATCATAGTCTAAGTGCCTCCAATGTCGCCTCGACTCGAGCGGCATGACAAGTGCGGGCTTAGACCGTAGGCCCGTGTCCGCGGTCGGTCGGCTCCGAGAACAAGGTTAGAGCGTTTCGGCGAAAGGAAATATATCCGTGCCGCCCAGGAACAAATTGAACACCATCCTTACTAGCTGTGCATAGGGCTGTGGGCAGGCTGCCCAGCGTTACCCTTCCGGCTGGCAATTTGGAACGCCTCCACGCATGTGGATGGTGCGTCCTTGCCCTCAAGCAAAGGGAGCTTCGAGCTTGGGTAAATCCTCCGCCATGCACAAATTACACGCCGGGTGACTTTAAGCAATCCTGCGGGTGCGTCGAAGGTCTTTCCAAGAGAGCCTGACAAGACGAAACAGCCCATGTTAGTTTCAGATGAATAATGTTCCAGTGGTAGACACTACTACCTAGTACCTATTGGCCTGCCTGTCAAGCACTTGTTGTCACATCGAGAATTGACGATTTGGAAGGAAACGAGGCTCCACTGGCGCCTACCTGAGCATGAATACCTGTGATAAGCTGCAGTTCATTATCGATAAGAGCTGCGTTGGTGGAATCCCACTTCATCCCAATCCCGTCCCCCCAAACGACGACCCATTGCGAGGCACGTTCTTCAAGCTCGCATCGCTTTAGCAATCAGTCCAAATAATACTATCACGTCGACTGGAACCCAATGGCCGTTTCCAGTCAACTCACTGCCTTTTTCCACCAGATGGAGAATCTGGGAGGCGTCGTCGTCAGAGGTTGGCGCACTCCCCGCATACCCCTCCGTTCGAGCGAGCCGCGCTGATCATCGTGCAATACAGAGCAGCCGAAGCTGGACCTTGACCTCTACATCCAGAACTACGATGGTGCGCTCTGTCGAATATTCCGCCTGTCTCGCGAAAGATGTTCCTGACTAAGCCCAGGTCCCACACGATTCGAGCGGCTTCTCCTCATAGGGAAATGCTGTGTGCCTCTCAGCGTTGATGCTCTCAAGGCTGCCGTTGTCGAATCAAAGAAAGGCCGCAATGTTTCACAGTACAGAGAAGCATGGGAGTGTATTCGCATTGCAGCCCCCAACGAGCCCGAGGCGGCGAGGGATGATGCATGGATAGACAAAACAGAGGCAGCGAACAAGGCGGAGACCGCTCGTTTGGAATCAGAGCTCAAGAGTTACAGACACAACTTGATCAAAGAGAGTATACGAGTAAGTCTGGGACAGCATTCTTCTGCGGTAAGCTAGGAGTTTACTGACGACGCTCTTCCAAAGATGGGCAACGAAGATCTAGGCAGACACTTCGAAAGCATCGGCAAGCTAAACGAGGCAATCGAGGCATACGGTCGGATGCGTCAAGACGTAAGCACCACGAAACAGATTATTGACGGCGGCATGCGGCTTGTCAACGTTTGCTTACAGCGACGCGACTGGTCCCTCGCCATGAACAATGTAGGGAAGATCACGGGCATTCAGGGCGAGAACGAGAAGAGTTTGCAGGCTTTCGCCAAGGTCGTGTCCGGCGTGGCCTTACTAGGCCTGGGGCACTTTGGGGAGGCAGCCAAGAACTTCCTTCAGATCAACTTTGTTGTCCCTTCCTCTGAATACCGACACATCATATCCGCAAATGACATTGCAATCTACGGGGGTCTGCTAGCCCTAGCCACAATGGACAGGAAAGAGCTGCAGGCACGAGTGCTCGAAAACCAATCTTTCCGAACATTTCTCGAGCACGAGCCGCACATTCGTAAAGCCATCTCCCTGTTCGTCAATGGCCGTTACTCAAGTTGTCTGTCCATTTTGGAGTCCGTTCGCACAGACTACCTTCTAGACATCTACCTGCAGAAGCACATTCCTGCCATCTACACTCGTATCCGCACGAAATGCATAGTTCAGTATTTCATCCCGTTTTCATGCGTCACGTTGGAGAGCCTCGACACTGCTTTTGCGCAACCGGGTCAGACCGTCCACAAAGAACTTGTCACGATGATCCGAGACGGCGAACTGCGCGCCAGGATTGACGCAAAGAACAAGGTACGTCCCCGTTCAAAGAAAGATGAGAGATATAGAAAACTCACTCGTTCGGGTGCAGCTTTTAGTAGCTGTGCGGCCTGATCCACGTTTAGAGATGCAGAAGAATGCCCTTGATGTTGCGCGCGCTTATGAAAAAGAGGCGAAAGAGCGCCTTCGACGTATCAGCATTATTGCAGCCGGAATAGATATTCCTGCCACGAAGAAGCAGAACTACACGACTGCGGGCGCGCAAGAAGCTGATGAAGCCTGGTATGGCGACGAAGGGAATTGGCCGGCTGCCACACATCACACCACCGAAGCTGAAAGCCACTAAGCTGCTGACGGGGGACAAGAGTCAGGTCATCTTATCTCGTGGTGCGTCTGCCGCCGATAGAGGTGGCTCAAATTTCATCCTACTGCCTTTGAAATTACGATATGGTATCATGGGACGCAGCAGCAGGAACTCGATCTGGAGTATGGAGTCAAGAGGACGGCATCCCTTGGTGTTACTTGGGGGTTTTTGAGAGAGTTTGGGACGAATAAACTCGGCACAGCTTGACAAAGACAAGACAGAGTGCCCTCGGGAACAAGCGTTTAGCCCTGAACTTTTCGTGGTGTTGTATTTAGTAAATGGGTATCAATTAATAAAAAAGCCTTCAAAAGCTTCTAAGCCATCCATGTCAGAAGCATAGCTTCTCAGCCCATCAACTGCCTGAGATCTGTCGGAGGCCAGCGCACCTGCGCAAAGGTTAGGCATCGCTTGATGCTCTGTAGATACTTGCGCGTGACCTCGTCGCCCATGACATGGCCCTTCTCTCCATTGTGCAGCTTCTCGCGAGCACTGCGTTCGTGGATACCGACCATGGTGACACCGATGGGCCAAGCCGCCTTTCCAATACTGAGCCGGAGGTAGCCATCGTTGGCGTCGACATAACGGCGCTCCTGCAGGGCCTTAACTATCTCGACGATTGGCTCAAGCAGAGAATCCTCAAGATCGCCCTTTTCCAACTTGCGAAACAACTAAAGCGCCTCCTTGTCAGTACCAAGTTCGATGAACAGTGTGCTGGCTGTTGTATGCATACCGGTTTCATGTTTTCTCGGGTTTGTACCATGGCATTGTAAGCTTGCTTGCCTGCCGTGGTATCGCTCTTTTCCGCATCCATGGCCTTTTGATACTCCGTCAAGACCAGAGTGAAGTAACTTGCCAGCTGTCTGAACAGCCACTTCCTGCCGCTCTTGTCCTTGGGCACCTTCTCGTCGACCTTCATGTCCTTCTCCTCAACCAGCTGCAGCGTCGTAGGTATTGGACCTTGTGTGACCACCGTCGTCAACCTCCTATAACGCCGTAGCCTTGATTTATGCGTTTCCCCAAACAGTTTCACAGGCTCACCAAGCGCCCGGAGCTTGCCCAAGAGCTCTTCATCGGGAATATCCTCATCGTCGACTTCAACATCGTCTTGGGCCGCGTCTTGCGCGCCATCTGGAAGATCCGGTAATCCTAAACGCTTCCTTCGTGCCCTCTCCTCCTCGAGGTCTCGTTCTTCTTGCCGCTTCCGCGATTCCTCTGCCAGCTTCCTTCGCTTCTCATCCCGTGCGGCCTTGTCCAGCGCGGCTTCTTCTTCTCGTTTACGTTTGGCTGCGGCCCTGGCTTCGCGGTCCTGCTCTAACGCTCGCTGCTCAGCCTCGTATGCGGCTTTCCGCTGGGCTTCCACTTCGGATCGCTTCAGATACTTTTTGTCGGTGCTGGCCGATTTGCTCGACTTCCCAAGCTCCTTTCCCATAAGCGCCGCGAAGTCCATTTTGGTGCCAAGAATAGGTTAGTGGTTCCTCCAGCTCGTTTGCGGTCGTGTTGATGGCAGATAATTAGGAAGAGTTGGGTTAACGGTTAGGATGTCGTTACCACTTAACAACATTGCGTTATCGATAAGACTGCCAATACTGGTCGCTTCGCAGAAGGTAACCTCAAGTGGATTGAACAAGTACCAACACAACATCTACTACCTTGTGGTTGCAGACGATTCAGGAATCTTCATATATTCTTCTTGATTCTTTAATTTCGCGCTATCTCGTGGCTTCGCTAGGCGCAGATTTGTGACCAGAACCCTTTGAGCGATGATAAGCTATATTGCCTTACCCACCACAGCAGCAACATTGAGCTGATCGTGTCAATTTCATATTCGTTGAGGTCGGATCGCTCGATCAATTTCGTGTCCTACACGACTGTCTCTTTTTCAGTAGTTTCTCGAGAAGGCCGTTACATCGAGGCCAGGGATTTCTTCAAGAGGGATCAATATCTTGAAAACCAGTTGTCGCGGTGGCAGACCCCACAAAGTTTGACTTAGCAACTACACATAATCCTGTTGTGTGTATGAGGTGTCTCGAGAGAAGCCGAAGTCCTGGACTTTCTCATCACTGTTTCCTGCTTTTCGCCACTTAGCTGTGCGAAGTGTCAGTCGTGGGCCTCTTGTGTTCGCTCCTGCATGCCGCTCGCCCGGGATGTCTCTGGAGTCTGCCCAACCCAGTCGACAACGTGACACGCCATTCTTATTGAAGTTGTTTTATCGGACAGGCACGTTTTATCGGTGAGTCTCCTACCCCATGGTCTTGTTAGCATGACAGGTTGTGCTGACCGAGCCACACTGGAGACCCGAGGAGTTTGCATCGCATTCCGCGTCAAACTATTTGTCAATCTACACATGGCCTGACTGCACGCTTGATGAGCTAGCTTTAGAGCTTGCTGCGGGCGAGCCATCCGCGCTTCCCTTTCCAGGTATAGGTACAAGATTGGAGTTTCAGCTCGTGTACCCTGATCTACCCTCAACAATCGCCATAAACAATATGCAGCCTCGATATGCTGTGAAGGATCTCGGTACCGTTGTTATCGGCGAGGGCGGTCCAGGTGCGGGAGAAGCAGACGATGGGGACGCAACAGCTACGGCAGACACCAGAGACGGGAAGAAAACACTGGGCAGTGCTAGATTCGTTGTGGGAGATTACGTCTCTTGCGCGATTGTTTCACCGCTCCCGGATGGTTCAGTAGCTCCTGCAGGAAGCGGGAAAAGAGAAACAATGGCAAGACCTCGAGACGAGCGCGGCGGGTATCGTGGGCGATTTTCAAGTCACAACCTCCCACCCGATATCGGTCGCGGTGGGAGAAACGCACGGCGAGATGGAAGCGGCGTTGCTTTTCCTGCTGGCGAATGGAGGAGAGGTGAACGACTACCGGAAAATTCAACCGCCAGACCAAGAGGACGAGGTCGGTGGTAGAAGAGCAGTGACACGTGAGTGGTCTCCTTTCGAACACAGCTACTCCCATGCGCTCTTTCCAGGAAATGCAAATCATTCAACTCCGAGTTCCACAAAGCATGAGACCGTGAAGTGCCTGCTACGTATATGATCGGTGGTACTCGGGCTTGCAACCGTGGTATTGTTTTCCTAGTGTCTTAATATGTACAGATCATCCGGTTCGGTGGCTATCCGCCGCTCACTTCTCGTAGATCGAATCGCCCTTTCGCTTCGCTCGCAGATCCCAGAGACCCTAAAGTATTTAGTTTCGGCTTCTTCACTCCCACACAGAGGGTCACTCACGTCCGACCTGTATGCCATGAGGCCAAAGATGACCGGAACCACGAAGACGTATGTGAAGGTAATTCGAGCGGTGCGTGGTGTCCATCTGAAGTAATGAACACGGTTCCTCTGCATCGCTATACGGTGCGTCAGTGATAGCATGGTAACGATGGATGTCGATGCAACGCACCCTGCAGCTTCAGGTAAGCCGGATCCGGCTTGACGTCTATCACCAGCAGTCAGCAGGGTCAATTGGGAGACGGTGGGTTCTTTCCATACTGAGGTGCGCCATCTTGACGGTCCGATGGGAGATTCTGCCCAAGGGTGTGTTGATGAGGGAAAATGGTCTGTCTTGTCGCTCTTGAGTTGTGGTTGATGGGATGGTTAGCGGCAGAGCATCGCGACTTGGTATTATGTAATGTGGTTGCCTGTGCTTAATTGGCCAAGCCACATGCCTTCTCAACGGAGCGTTCTGTGAACCCAAACTGCTACCCTATGCTTTGCGTGATCTCAGAAGGCCAACCTAAGTAGGCAAGCTTCCGTTGAGCCTGAATGGGTGGTGTGTGAGCTTTGGTCAATGGCCAAAATTCTTGATTTCTTCAAAAGCAGTTCATTTGTTTATTTTTTTATACAGCGTGGGGAAGTGTATATTTGCACGAACCTTAATCGCTGACAATGGCTCTAGCCAATGCGGTCGGTACACCTTCCGTTCAATTGGATCGTGAACAACAATCGCACCATACCACTCGCAGCGAGCCAAGTAAAGTAACTTGATCAAATAACCAGGTCAGAATCCCCGTCAGGTTATGAACCGACGCTGGCCATGAAATCATCGAAGATGTAGTAGGAACTGTCAGATTCCGCATGGCTGATTCAGAAGATCACGTGACCATGATTAGCTGAGGTGCAGGTACCAGCTGCATGAGGCGGAAGTTTAGAAATTTGTAGATCGCAACGCCAAACCTTCACACCAACCATCCCACCTGGTCGTCGCACCTCTCATCTGCGAGACCTGCAGCGCCATCCCCGCCGAACCCGAAGACGCACTGTATATATCAGACTCGGGTCATCGTTATAGTGATACCACTTTCTCGCACGTGCCGGCGCGTCACGAAACGCGCTGCGGCGTGACTGCCAGGGCCCAGCAAGGTCGAACGCTGCCGCCATCAGCGAAGCGCATCGAGTCAACGAAAATGGCTGGAGTGCCTCCTCCGCCCCCGGGCTGGGGCCCGCCACCACCACCTCCGCCGCCGTCATCGTCACTTCCTCCTCCCCCTTCGACTCCGGCTCCCCCACCACCAGGCTATCGCCCCCCTACCGATCCTCATGTCGCCAAGTTCGCCCAGAAGAAGAAGGAATGGCTTCGAACCCAGCGCAACAGATTCGGCGAGAAGCGCAAGAGCGGGTTTGTTCAGACACAGAAGGCTGATATGCCGCCAGAACACCTACGAAAGATTGTCAAGGACATTGGCGACGTGTCGCAGAAAAAATACACAAATGACAAGAGGAGTTACCTTGGCGCTCTGAAATTCATGCCGCACGCGGTTTTGAAGCTCCTGGAGAACATGCCAATGCCCTGGGAGTCCGCCCGTGAGGTCAAAGTTCTCTACCACGTCAATGGCTGCTTAACCCTAGTCAACGAGACCCCGAGAGTCATCGAACCGGTTTTCTTTGCGCAGTGGGCCATGATGTGGACTTTCATGCGAAAGGAGAAAGCCGACCGAAGACTGTTCAAGCGCATGCGATTCCCTCCGTTCGATGACGAAGAGCCGCCCTTGTCGTGGTCCGAGAATATCGAGGATGTCGAACCGCTTGAGCCCATACAGATGGAGCTCAACGAAGATGAAGATGAAGCGGTTTACGAATGGTTCTACGACCACCGCCCGCTGGTGGACACGCCACACGTGAACGGACCGAGCTACAAGACCTGGAATCTGACGCTTCCCCAGATGGCAACGTTATTCCGCCTGAGTCGACCTCTCATTTCCGATGTCGTGGACGACAACTACTTCTACCTCTTTGACCTCAAGAGCTTATTGACGGCCAAAGCTTTAAACGTGGCTTTACCTGGTGGTCCTCGCTTTGAGCCGTTGTACAAGGATATCAACCCCAATGACGAGGATTTTGGAGAGTTCAACGCAATTGATCGTATCATCTTCCGCAATCCTATCCGGACAGAGTTTCGTGTAGCGTTCCCGTATCTCTACAACTCTCTTCCGCGAAGTGTTCACCTGTCCTGGCACTCACACCCGCAGGTTGTGTTCAACAGAGCTGATGATCCCGACCTGCCAACGTTCCATTTCGATCGTCGCATCAACCCGATATCGTCAAGAACGGTAGCATCCAAGAACGTGGAGATTTCTCACGAGGATGAACTCTTTGGCCCCGGGAACAACGAGGAGCCCGAGGACGAAGCTTTCCAGCTGCCTGCAGGTGTTGAACCCTTCCTCGCCGAGGAAGAACTCGAAAATGAAAATACATCCTCCGCAGTCGAGCTCTGGTGGGCGCCGTTCCCCTTTGATCGCCGGTCTGGTCGAATGGTTCGCGCCCAGGACGTTCCTCTTATCAAACAGTGGTATCTGGAACATCCGTCATTGGACCATCCCCCTACTAAAGTTCGCGTCTCGTATCAGAAGCTGCTGAAGAACTATGTCCTCAATGAACTGCACAAGAAGAAACCTAAGGCCCAGAACAATCAGAATCTACTTAGATCCCTGAAACAAACCAAGTTCTTCCAACAAACTACGATCGACTGGGTGGAAGCAGGTCTGCAGGTCTGCCGTCAGGGGTTTAACATGTTGAACCTCTTGATTCACCGCAAGAACTTGACGTACCTACATCTTGACTACAACTTCAACCTGAAACCTGTCAAGACCCTGACTACGAAGGAACGCAAGAAGTCGCGTTTCGGAAACGCCTTTCACCTCATGCGAGAAATCCTGCGGTTGACCAAGTTGATTGTCGACGCTCAGGTTCAGTACCGTTTGGGTAACATTGACGCTTTTCAATTAGCCGACGGAATCTTATATGCCTTCAACCACGTCGGCCAGCTCACTGGAATGTACCGATACAAGTACAAGCTCATGCACCAGATCCGAACATGTAAAGATCTGAAGCACCTCATCTACTACCGTTTCAATTCCGGCCCGGTCGGAAAGGGACCGGGCTGCGGGTTTTGGGCACCCGCGTGGCGAGTGTGGCTTTTCTTCATGCGTGGTATCATCCCTCTACTTGAGCGATGGCTCGGAAACCTTCTTTCCCGTCAATTCGAGGGACGACACAGCAAAGGTGTTGCCAAGACCGTAACGAAGCAGCGTGTCGAATCGCACTTCGATCTCGAGCTCCGAGCTTCGGTTATGGCTGACCTGATGGACATGATGCCAGAAGGCATCAAGCAGAGCAAGGTAAACACAGTGTTGCAGCACTTGTCCGAAGCCTGGAGGTGCTGGAAGAGTAACATACCTTGGAAAGTACCTGGACTACCGGCGCCCATCGAGAATATCATCCTCCGTTATGTCAAGTCTAAGGCGGATTGGTGGATTTCCGTGGCGCACTACAACCGAGAGCGTATCCGACGAGGTGCTACCGTCGATAAGACTGTAGCAAAGAAGAATGTTGGCCGTCTTACTCGACTGTGGCTCAAGGCTGAGCAAGAGCGTCAGCATAACCACATGAAGGACGGTCCTTACGTCTCGTCTGAAGAAGCAGTGGCTATCTACACCACCACCGTTCACTGGCTAGAGTCACGAAAGTTCTCACCCATCCCCTTCCCAAGTGTTTCGTACAAGCACGACACCAAGATCCTGATTCTCGCCCTCGAGCGGCTGCGAGAGGCGTACTCGGTGAAAGGTCGCCTCAACCAAAGCCAACGCGAGGAGCTGGCCCTTATCGAGCAGGCTTATGACAGCCCTGGCACTACGTTGGAGCGGATCAAGCGATTTTTGCTCACCCAACGTGCCTTCAAAGAGGTCAATATCGACATGAACGACAACTACAGCACAATTAACCCCGTGTACGACATCGAGCCTATCGAAAAGATCAGCGACGCTTACCTAGATCAATATCTGTGGTACCAAGCTGACCAGAGGCATCTATTTCCTGCTTGGATTAAGCCTTCGGACTCTGAAGTGCCTCCACTTCTTGTTTACAAATGGGCCCAAGGCATCAACAACTTGGATCGCGTTTGGGAGACTGAGAACGGCGAGTGCAACGTCATGATCGAGACAGAGCTCTCCAAAGTATACGAGAAGATGGAGCTCACGCTCTTGAACTCTCTCCTGCGGCTAATCATGGATCACAATCTGGCTGACTACATCACTGCCAAAAACAACGTACAGCTCACCTACAAAGACATGAACCATGTGAACAGCTATGGAATGATTCGTGGCCTGCAGTTCTCGGCCTTCGTGTTCCAATTCTATGGCCTGGTCCTTGATCTACTCTTGCTTGGCCCGCAGCGAGCGAGTGAGATCGCCGGGCCACCACAGAGCCCCAATGATTTCCTGCAGTTCCGAGACCGGGAGACAGAGACCCGACATCCTATTCGTCTTTATTCCAGATATATCGACAAGATCTGGGTCTTCCTGCGCTTTACGGCCGAAGAGTCCCGAGATCTCATACAGCGCTTCTTGACTGAGCAACCTGATCCTAATTTCGAGAACGTGATTGGGTACAAGAGCAAGAAATGCTGGCCAAGAGATTCTCGCATGAGGTTGATGCGCCACGATGTCAACCTTGGCCGCGCAGTATTTTGGGACCTGAAGAACCGATTGCCACGCTCGGTGACAACAATTGATTGGGACGAAAGCTTCGTGAGCGTTTACAGTCGGGACAACCCCAATCTGCTCTTCTCGATGTGCGGGTTTGAGGTTCGCATTCTGCCAAAGATCAGGAACCAGAACGGAGAATTCCCTGTCAAGGACAATGTCTGGTCCCTGGTGGACAACACAACCAAGGAGAGAACTGCACATGCATTCTTGCAGGTCACCGAGGATGACATACACAAATTCAACAACCGCATTAGGCAAATTCTCATGTCTTCAGGATCGACAACCTTCACCAAGATTGCCAATAAGTGGAACACGGCCTTGATTGCACTTTTCACCTACTACCGCGAGGCTGCGGTTTCCACTGTCGATTTACTAGACACGATCGTCAAATGCGAGACCAAGATACAGACGCGTGTCAAGATTGGCCTGAATTCGAAGATGCCTTCACGTTTCCCCCCAGCAGTCTTTTACACGCCAAAGGAGCTGGGTGGCTTGGGAATGATCTCTGGATCCCACATTCTGATCCCGGCAAGCGATAAGCGTTGGTCGAAACAAACGGACACTGGTGTTACACACTACAGAGCCGGTATGACACACAATGACGCGACCCTGATCCCCCAGATATCCCGATACATCATCCCTTGGGAGGCCGAGTTCATCGACTCTCAGCGAGTGTGGACCGAATACTCTCAGAAGCGTCTCGAAGCCAACCAGCAAAACCGTCGCTTGACGCTGGAAGATCTGGAGGACAGTTGGGATCGTGGACTGCCTCGAATCAATACTCTGTTCCAGAAGGATCGAAGCACGCTTAGTTTCGATAAAGGGTTCCGTGCCAGAGCTGAGTTCAAAATTTACCAGCTCATGAAAAGCAACCCGTTCTGGTGGACCAGTCAACGGCACGATGGTAAACTATGGAACCTGAACGCGTACCGTACCGATGTCATCCAGGCCCTTGGTGGTGTAGAGACTATCCTGGAGCACACATTGTTCAAAGCCACTGGTTTCCCCTCATGGGAAGGTCTTTTCTGGGAAAAGGCATGTCTTGCCAACGGCACAATGCTGCTTCGACATGATGGCACACAGGTCGCAGTTGAGAATGTCAAGGAAGGCGATCTTCTTCTGGGCCCTGATGGAGGCCCTCGCCGGGCTTTCAACATAGTTAGCGGCAAAGATCGATTGTATCGTCTCAAGGTTGGAAACGGAGTAGAGGATCTTGTCGTCACCTCAAATCATATCCTCGTGTTCTACAAGCACAGCAACTTCGGCGGATCAGATGGATCTGCCGGGCAATACGACACTGTCGAGATTACCGCTGCGCAGTTTGCGGCCCTGGACAGCAAGGAAAGGAGTCAACACAAGCTCTTTAGAACTTCTAGCATCGATCTGCCTTCCGAACTCGCTGGTCAGGAAAACAACAGCTTTTTCGTCCAAGAAATCTCTCTCGAGGAAGACACTACTGAATGGGCCGGTTTCCGAGTGGATGGAGACCAGCTGTACCTGAGGCACGATTACCTGGTGCTTCACAACAGTGGTTTCGAAGAATCCATGAAGTTCAAGAAGCTCACCAATGCTCAACGCTCCGGTCTCAATCAGATCCCCAATCGTCGTTTCACCCTCTGGTGGTCCCCTACCATCAACCGAGCCAACGTTTATGTTGGTTTCCAGGTCCAGCTTGATCTTACCGGCATTTTCTTGCATGGCAAAATCCCAACTCTGAAGATATCGTTGATTCAGATATTCCGCGCTCATTTGTGGCAAAAGATCCACGAATCGGTCGTCATGGATCTCTGTCAGGTTTTCGACCAGGAGCTTGAGGCTTTGGGCATTGAGACGGTACAAAAGGAAACCATCCACCCCCGAAAGTCGTACAAGATGAACAGTTCCTGCGCCGATATCCTGCTTTTTGCCAGTCACAAGTGGAACACTACCAAACCTTCACCTCTCTACGACACCAAGGACGTCATCGAGCCTCAAACGACAACAAAATTCTGGATCGATGTTCAGCTGCGGTATGGCGACTACGACTCGCACGACATCGAGCGCTATACCCGTGCCAAATACCTTGATTACACCACTGATAGTTCCAGCATCTACCCATCGGCCACAGGTCTGATGATTGGTATTGATCTGGCCTACAACCTGTATTCGGCCTATGGCATGTACTTCCCTGGTCTGAAGGTTCTCGTTCAACAGGCCATGGCAAAGATTATGAAGGCCAACCCGGCGTTGTATGTTCTCCGGGAACGTATCCGGAAGGGTCTGCAGTTGTACGCTTCGGAGAGCAACCAGGAATTCCTGAACTCGCAGAACTACTCAGAGTTGTTCAGCCAACAGATCCAGCTATTCATCGACGACACCAACGTTTACCGCGTGACCATCCACAAGACGTTTGAGGGAAATCTGACGACCAAGCCCATCAACGGTGCTATTTTCATCTTCAACCCACGCACTGGACAGCTCTTCTTGAAAATCATCCACACCAGTGTTTGGGCTGGACAGAAGCGTCTTGGACAGCTTGCGAAGTGGAAGACTGCTGAAGAAGTAGCAGCTTTGATCCGCTCGCTCCCCGTTGAAGAGCAGCCGAAACAGCTTATTGTCACCCGAAAGGGTCTTCTGGATCCTCTGGAGGTCCATCTGCTGGATTTCCCCAACATCTCCATCAGGGCATCAGAGCTACAGCTGCCTTTCCAGGCTGCCATGAAGGTGGAGAAGTTGGGAGACATGATCTTGCGTGCCACCGAACCGCAAATGGTGCTCTTCAACCTTTACGACGAGTGGCTCAAGAGCGTCTCGTCGTACACCGCGTTCTCAAGATTGGTCTTGATTCTTCGTGCTCTCCATGTCAATCCCGACAAGACCAAGCTCATCCTTCGCCCGGACAAGACAGTGATTACCCACGACCATCACATTTGGCCATCTTTGACCGATGAAAACTGGATCAAGGTGGAAACTGAGCTTCGAGATCTCATCCTAAACGACTATGGAAAGAAGAACAACGTCAATGTTTCGAGTTTGACCACCACCGAGGTGCGGGACATCATTCTGGGTATGGAGATATCTGCTCCATCTATGCAGAGACAGCAGGCGGCGGAGATCGAGAAGCAACAGCAGGAGCAGCAGCAGCTGACCGCCGTCACAACCAAGACGCAAAACGTGCACGGTGAAGAAATCATTGTTACCACGACATCACGATTCGAACAGGAGACGTTTGCATCCAAGACCGAGTGGCGAACCAGAGCTATCGCTACGTCAAATCTGCGTACCAGGGCGAAGAACGTCTACATTTCACCCGTGGACAACGATGTTGATGATATCACGTATGTGATGCCATCCAACATTCTCAAGAAATTCATCACCATTGCCGACCTGAGGGTGCAAGTTGCCGGATATCTCTATGGATCTTCCCCGCCAGATAACGAGGAGGTCAAAGAGATTAAATGCATCGTGATGATCCCACAGGTGGGAGGTCTGCGCAATGTGCAGTTACCAGAGCAGCTGCCCAAGAGCGAGTTCCTGGAGGGCATGGAGCCACTGGGCATTATTCACACCATGTCAGGCAACGAGTTGCCCTACATGTCCGCTGCCGATGTCACAGAACATGCTAAATTACTCGACGCCCATCAAGAGTGGGACAAGAAGAACACTTTGACCGTCTCAGTGTCGTTCACACCCGGCAGCGTGTCGTTGTCTGCGTGGGGGCTCACACCCGAGGGCTTCAAATGGGGAGTCGACAATGCAGACCGGTACAGTGACCAGCCGGAGGGATTCACGACGACCATGGGTGAGAAGCGAAAGATGCTGCTCAGCTCTCGTTTCAAGGGTTTCTTCCTGGTACCCGACGATGGCAAATGGAACTATAGCTTCATGGGAACCGCGTTCGACGGCATGAAGAGGAAGCCCATGCATGTCAAGCTGGACACACCAATGCCATTCTACGGGGACCACCATCGCCCGATTCATTTCGATAGCTTCGCAGAGCTCGAGGACATCTGGGTGGATCGATCTGACAACTTTGCATAATTCGCCATCGAGGGGGCGGGCCTGGTTTGATTCGCCGATGGACAGGTAGAGAGGCTACGGGAGATTCACTTGAGGCATGGCCTCGCAGCATCACGCGTTCAAGGAGGGCTGAGAAAATAGTGATGAGCAAGCATGTGGGAGCCCGCGGGCGGGGCTCGCGTCGCAGCGGCTGGAGTTTGCCTACCATTTCGCAAGGGAATGATCCTTGCACCTGTAATTTAGTATGCGATTCAAAAAGTGTAATTATGTACCTGATGATTTCATCTCACGTCGATATGGTGAAGCAAGATGAACGGTGACGATGTCTTGGAGCTTTCCCCTGCCTTGTGAGGACCCTGGCGGCTTACACAGGGTCCCTGTCATGGAAGCTTCTTTTGCATACGGGGAGAGCTTCCTTGTGGCGTCATTATGCGCCCGCAAGTCGATAGACAAAAGCGATCTTTACATAGTAATGTAGCCAATGTCACGGCCCCGGATAGGCCGAGGGCGCGGGCGCGGGCCAAAAAGCCTTGTGGGCTGGCGGATCTGCGTCGATAGTCTGGCAGGTAGAAGACTAAGTAGAACGGGCCAAAGGAAATTGACGATATTTATGCGTTCATGCGTCGTGGGAACAGAGGTGGAGAGGGCTGGCCCCTATGGGGAAGGGGGGCACGGATGATGGTCAGCCGGTAAGGGGTCCAAAGATCAAGGGCTTGTAGGAAAGACATGGGGTAAGACTGGAACCTGGGGTGGGAACTGTTCAGGTCTCAAGCATCGATGGGAGACATGTCTTCTAGAACCGAGCCGGCGTCGGCGTCGGCTCTGCTGTGATGGGCGGCGCGCGCAATTACCCTTCAAATCTGTACAAAGTATGCCTCGAACCTTGGCGCGCACAAAAGGCATCACTATGATACGTGTAGCACTTAATGTGAAGTGTTCTAGATGAAGAAGCGCCAAAGGTGAGTCTGTGGGCCAGGGCGATACCTACCTAGACGAAGCCGGGATCCCCTGTAGGAGTTAGTATGACGGAAGCACGCGCAATATGAATTTCAAGATGGGACAAGAAGTGGTATTGCTCAACGTGGGCAGCAGCATCGACCGTTATCAAGAGTTCGCACGCACGGCCTGGCAAGGGCCCTGCGCATTAGAGAGCGCGCAAGTCAGCCTGCCCATGGAGACACGGAGATGCGGTTGGTGGTCGATCGGCCTCATGCTCGAACAAGGCTTTTGAGGGTGGCCGTCTAGGCCTGTAATACGGTCGTGAAGGTTAGGTTTCTGTGGCGTTTTTAGTTCAGCTTCATCGACGACAGGCAATCAATCGCTACTTGTTTGATGTCTGCGGAGGACGGAGGCTGCACGAAGGTAGACAAGAAACTATGGCCTGACAGAATTTTGTCCCTTTTAGACGGGCATTGTTTCATCTCTCCCCGCCCAAAGATGTCATGACCGTTTTCTGGCCATGCTGTACACGGTCTCGAGAGAAATAACGGAAGCTGGCCCCGAGGTCCGTGAGAGAGTGGACATGCACATCCGTACCCACGTCCATGGCTTGCTGGGCAGGGTTTTCCGGGCTATGACGGATCGTGCATGACTTGGGAGGATCCCGCCGACAGCCTCCCCAAGCGATCGGGTCGGGTCATCGAGGTACCTGCTGGGGGAAAAGGGGGGATGGCATGTAGGGGAGGGGTTACAGACGATCAAGGGATTTGGCACCAACCCGGGCAACGGGTATGTATGTTTGCTCGGAGTATTCCAGAGTCACGAGGTGTGCGACCTGCTCCGGCTTTAGTTCCGGACCCAGCTGAGCACACCCACATTGGTCTGTCTGTGCTTGGCAGTCGTGGGCGTGGAGGTGGACGTAGTAGACAATGACGAGGCTGACCGCTGTTGGTCATCATTGCTCTTCGTACTATGCTGTAGAGTAAGGAGTTGGGTCGTGATTTAGTTAGCACAGAACCTGGAATGGTCAAAGCGACATGATGGGGGGTCAACGGTTTGACAGCTTGACAGATTTGACAGCCTTGACGGATAGTTGGAGCGGCGTGGAGGGTTGTCCATCAGTTCGTCCCAACCCGGGAAGGGCTAGCGGTGCTTGTCGGGATGGGAGCTTTGGCTCACGGCCGAGCCGGACTCCATCTGACTATCGAGCTGTTCTTTGCGCCCATGCTTTGCATTGCATTGCATCGCGTCGCGTCGAGCTGCGTGCGTCGCATTGCGCCCCTGCAGATGGACGCATGTCTAAAAGATCACTTTACGCGCCTGCGTCGAGGGGACTGTTCATGCTCCATCGACCCCATCAAAGCCCACAATGGCGTTGCCGTCGACATGGGTGGGAAAGCATAGTAGAGCGGAGCAGAGGCGCAAAGTCGGCAGGAAGCTGTTGTCGCACACCTGGTGTTTGTAAGAGGCCCAAGCGAGAGAGAGGCATGGTGATGGCGGTGATGGTGATGATGGAGAGTATGGCTACCTCTTACCCACCTTACCGATCTGATTACCTTCCTGGGATGGCCGAGGTAGTCGTAGCAGGAAAGTTGGGCAAGAACCACCTTGAGCTGAAGGCTGTATAGTACTGCAGCCTTTCTCAAGGACGGAAGGTAGCCTGGAAGATTCCCACAGTTGAGGCAGTCGTGACCCCACATTTCCCGTGCGTGTCCACTTCCTTCTCAATGATCATCTCGTTACCGGAGTCACCTTGATCCAGCTTCTAGCCGCCCAACCTTCATCATTGGCTTCGTCATCATTGGGGCGGGACCCAAGACGGCCGCGCCCATTTTGGCGTCTCACGAGGCTCGGTTCGCGCCGCATCCGCCAGCTCTTACAGTTCATCGCATTGTTCGGCAGAAGTCCGTGCTCGCCTTCTAGAAGCTCCGCGTCTGTGGACTCTGCCAAGCAGCCCTAGGGGCTCCTTCATCCTGGTCTCAAGACGGCCACAGGGGTTGTGACAGGGAGCAGCATGATTTGTCCATTTGATCTTAATTGATCTTTTAATTGCATGGTTATGCTGCCAGCCTTTGCCCCGGCCCTTCCTTGCGTTCTCTGACACTCTCACTGACTGGGCCCCTCAACAGCATCGCCCAGTCTTGTCTTTGATGTCCAATCCGATCCTCGGAATGCCATCCCCACCCTCCAACAAGCGCCCGGGAAGAGTCTCAAAGGAGGGTGTCGTGGTTTGGCCGGATCGTTGAGAGGTGTGGTGGTTGTGTTGTTGCGGATGCCTTCAATCGCGGCCCGTTGAAACTAGGCCTGCCACCCAGAAGCCGTAACCTTCGTTATGCCATGATCGGTTCTGACATTGGAATCGGAGTGAGTACGAATCGTCACCACCAACGGTGACTTCTAGTTCTAGCTTAGAGCTTGAAGAGCCAGACGCGAAGCCTGCGCGAAGTCGCTAGGTCCGGCTATGTGGCCCGTAAGATCTGCAACTTTCCGCATTGGGATCCAGCAATGCCATGGTGACTGGGTGCTTCTCCAGCTTCATCCTCTCTTTTCGATAGCTTGCTAATCTCGGCTCACAGTCCCAGCGCTTCTCTGAGCTTCCCGGCCGGACGGGCCTGCCGACACAATTACCGGCAAGGCATACTCCAACTCGCCTCCGTGGAGGAGTGCAATGGACCCTTTCTGGCTCACGGCTGGGCAGGATGGATTTCGTCAATGTTGAATGGCCAACCAGGGAGCCCGATCAACGGCTATGGGATCGCTGTCGCGTGGCGCAACGTTCCTTTGCAAGTGGCACAGCCCAGCCACATCTCCAGCAGTTGCCGACTGTTGATCTTTTCGTATTGGCGGCTGCCATGACGTTGTAGCCTGGCTTCTTTCTTCTTGAGCCCCCAAAGCTCCCTTCCTTGCCCTCGACTCTCGGCAATCGCCAGGTTTTCCTCCACCATGCACCCTCAACGCCGGGTTCCTGGCTAGCACTGGGCCTGGGGTCTCGGTACATACACCCAATCCGTCAATACAACAACCCCTGCACAGCCTCCCATTTCCAAGCCCCCANTCTTTCACTCCTCCCTCCGGTACCTCCTGGTCGGTCCTATAACCGACAGCGTCCAGTCTGGAGAGCTCCCTCCTCTCCACTCCGCTGTCTCGCAGGTGCCATCATGAGCATGGCGTGGACCTTGAACCGAGCGGGCCTAGTGCCGTGTCCTGGTTTTGGCCTCGTCTCATGCTGGTCCCTGGTCATGCATTGACATGGTTTTGTCTACCGTGACAAACTTACAGACGCTCACTGACGCGCCCAGATGTGCAATGGACTTCACGAAAGTACCTAGCACATAGCCCTGGGCAGTCGTCTTCGCCTTGCCTGGCTTACCCTTTACCCCTTGCTGTTTGGCACTCCTTCCAATGTAGCTTCCGAGCGTCATGTCTCTGGAATTTGCATGATGTTAGCTCGTCATGTCGACCTCCATCCTAGCTCAAGGTAAAGCTGTGGCTCCCAAGAGGTCCGGGGTGCCGGATGGAGGCGACAAGTTTCTATAACTGGCATACCAACCGGGATCGTCATGGCATGATTTTCATGATTTATGCCACTCGCTCAGGGCCAGTACACGGAGGGCACACACCCTCTCTGTCAGCGCAAGCTCAGGAACCGCAGACGTCTCGTGCATGGCGGAATCTCATGTCCTTCAACTCCCGGCATAAAAGCAGAGCTAGCCTACGAGATCCACACCATACCCATCCATCCCCCTCCCTCTGCTACCATCGATATTAGACGATATATAACGTGCGAGCCTTACCCACCACCCCATCTTCATAGTACCTTCACTAGCTCCCGATCGCTATCACTCGTTTTTATTTTCCAAACCCTGTCATACCGGGTCTACTCGCCAAGTAGGAAGAGGTTCCCGATCACGCTTCCTTGTACGACTCTCTGCCTTGACATTGAGCAATCTTTGGGACGCGAAAGTGTACTGGCCCCAGTCGTGGATAGTGTTATATACACCTCGAGAGCGTCCCGTACTTCTTCTACCACTTCGGACATCCTCAAGCATACTTAATTGGCAAAGTCGTTCACGTTTAGGGCTGTCAAGCTAACTCCTCCTGCCGGCGACCAAACCAAGTCTATTATCGAGTAGACGCAGTTTCAGATACAGTACAAGTCACCGCAGTCCGATCAAAACAAGTTTTCTAGCAGGGATACCTTACGAAGACTCGCCATCTATATCAGCGTGCTGACTTCGCCTCCGTTGCCATGCCCATTAGGTAGCAACACCACGGCTTACCTGTTGTGGCTTCCCAACCTACACACCACCTCGCCGAGACTCACGACCCCGCAACGTCTACCGCGGAGCACTCTCCCTCGACAACTCTCACTCTTTGTGCAACGTTGCCCGAACGGGCACCATCATATCAAATTCTCTCTATACAGATCCCGGCGACCGTCCAGAGCGGTTCGCTCTGGCGGAACCCATGTTTCGAAGGCACGCTGGCGGGCAACTACAGAGTCGGGGACTACAATGTGGACTACTCTGGCCAGGCCTCACATACCGATCAGCAGAGCCAGTCACAACATTCGTATGATCCATCGTCCGCTCACCACCAGCATCACCACTCGCACCCCCATCACGCTCAGCATCGCGGCTCTCTTCACCATGCGGGGGACCCGGCCGGTACCCTCCACCAAGCACCCAACCCGCATCATGGCCCTTCGCAAACCCAGCATTCAGTTCTCGGTCAACATGCGCCACACCATTCGCCTCACCTGCTAATGGACCCTACCCATATGGGCCACCCCCGTATGGGACCGACTCACTTTGGGCCGTCCGACTCCGTCGTCAACCCCCTATACCAAGCCATCTCCCCAACCAGCCAGGCACCACACGCCCAACACCATGGAGCGTCCGGGACCAAGCGACCGCGCCCAGACGACCTTGATCTCTCCGTCGCTGGGATGCCTGACTTGGACCACTCGGATCTCGAAAGTCTCCAGACACCTCTAGGCGCAGCTTACACGGTAGCCGCCGTCGGGCCTGGGCAACCGCCGCCAACGCATCATCACCACCGCATGCCCGACCCAGAACCACCGTCTAAGATGATCCGTCGAGACGACGGCGTTGGAGGGGCCCCTAGTGTGGTAGGGCAGGCTGGTATGCCAGCCCCCGCACCCCGACCACGAGGGCCGAAACTCAAGTTTACCCCTGAAGACGACCAGCTTCTCATCGAGCTCAAAGAACAAAAAAACTTAACCTGGAAGCAGATTGCCGACTTCTTTCCCGGCCGTTCCTCGGGCACCCTACAAGTTCGATACTGCACCAAGCTGAAGGCGAAAACAACCCAGTGGACTGACGAAACGGTATGTAGTCCGCCATTGCTTATTGATAATTTAAACTGCCCATAATTCTCCCAAACTTTAAGCAAAAAGCCATTCGTCTAGCATGACTATATGCTGATATCGACCTGCGCAGGACCAGAAACTTCGTCAAGCTTTACAGGACTACGAAAACGAGAAGTGGAGGATCGTCGCCAACAAGGTGGGCACCGGCTTCACCCCAGTCGCGTGCCGTGAACGCGCAGCTGAGCTCATGGGCGATACTTCTGTGGACTTATAGCAACTATCGTCCCCTCCAGCAGACACCGTTGCTGAACCCGGGGACACCACATACTCGCAACATTTCTAGCGAAACATTGGGCTAAAGAACACACAAAACCATTTTGACGATAAGACTAGCTTTGGGACGAGGCTTCCCCGAGATGACACGCTATCAAAAGCTGTGAAGACAAAAAGAGTTTCGTTCTTGATAGCTCTGGTGCAGAAGCAGTCTCTGGAAATATCGCAGTCCTCATGAACCTCAACCGAAGCCGACGAAAAAACAACAACAACAACAACCACGGGACCTCCACTTCCGAAAGGTCACTACAGATTTCAGCGTGCCAAGCAAATATCCAGGCTTTATTGCCTGGTATCATCTTGTCCTGGCAAAACCAGGGAGCATCACCCCCTGCTTAGAGTTGGAGAATGCCATTAGCGATGTTTACGATCACGAGGCGAACGATCGATAATAGATTAAAGATACCCTCCGGCACTGGCTCTTTCGACATTTGTGCAAATACTCACTACTAATTCTCTTCTGTTTACCATTACCTTTCTGTTTATTACCGCCTTGACACATACCACTTCTAATTCTTTCAACCGGAACCCAATTACGCGACAAATCTTTCTTCAAGGAATTTCCTTTGTTATCAATGCTTACGACAACACACTAATCCATAGACCTGCTGATGGTCAGGGGGCTGGGGCCCTTTGCGAGCCTCGGCCTGCACACGCCAACTCCGGCACCTACCCCAACCACTGAGTTGGCGACATGGTCTCGATCATCCTCATTTCACACTTCCATGGTTGCATAGCTCCTTTGACCTGGAGGTGGTGTGGGTTCGCGGTACCATCTACCGTTCTCGCGAACAAGTTCCCACGAAGAGCGGGGGCGTCTCAGGGCTGGCAATGTTTGCTTTTTCTTATTTGGCAATAGTTGGTTCATTGGGTACACGACTGGTTGACAGGTTTAGGGGGTCCAGACCATCACGGGCGGTACTTGGCGGGCCGGGCAGCATTTGGGAAAAGAGGGATCAATCACTTGGTACGCGGCGCGAGGCTCGAGGTGAATTGCATAGGGGGGAGGGAGCAAGCAAGCACGTTATTCATTGTTACATTGTTATGCTGCTTTTTAGTATAGCTAATATAGAATGAGCGGAAGCTCGATGTCATACGAGTCCTGAAAACGACGATGTTGATGGCTACCCGAGCTATATCACCGTTCTTGACAACCATGGCGTGTCTTGTTACCCACATTTCCATGGCGCCCTGGTATATAGTAGGTTGTATTAAGAAACAAATTTGTTTTATCTCAGCATGATTTGCCCCCCCCCAGAGGGTCATTTTGTTTCCTCTTCCCCGGCCTGCCGACGCCATTGGCTATTAGCTAGCTTTTCTTACCGCTAAAACAAGGTGCTATAGGGAGGGATTCCGTGAAGCGGGCGGGCGGCGGTTAATTGTCGCCCCAGGAACAGGCACCATGCAACCCCCTTCCCCCTTGCCAAAAGAGGAATCTGGTGACGCCTACTTCGTGCGGGATGCGGTAAATGGGCCTTGGTATTGCGGTGAATGGAGCTTCTACCGCTACTCTGGGGCTCGAGGCCGCGGAAAGCGAAGCAACGTCTGCATGTGTGGAGAGAAAGTGGACAGGGGGGTGGATAGGTTGACCGTTGGCTTAGTCTGACCCACTGATGGAGCGTTTCTGGGACTTCACATTAGCAGCCTGCGGCGGTTTCGGTGAGAAGGTGCGGGTAGATCGAAGTCACGTTTGCCCGAGTGTTGAGCAGTTTGGCTCTCCATGTGGCCGAAGCGGAGCAAAGCGAGCCGGTGCCCGCGGACGCATCGAGCTGATACGTCGACATGAACGAGGAAACAGCTCCTCTCGACGTAAATCAGCTGCTCCCTCGCCTGGTACGGACGTCAAGGTAGCCTTCATGATGAAGTGTTGGTAGGATTCGCCACACCAGAAGGGATGATCGGGCTGGCCTGCTGGGTCGACGAATGTAGACTTGGCCGGGCATGCAAGGAAGTCCCCTGTTGAACACCCCTCCGCGAAGGCCTCAGTTACTTCCTGTTTGGCATATGTGATTCTCATATAACTCATGGCCACGGTGAAGGCGTTT
Source organism: Stachybotrys chartarum (assembly GCA_001021365.1). Lineage (NCBI taxonomy): Eukaryota > Fungi > Ascomycota > Sordariomycetes > Hypocreales > Stachybotryaceae > Stachybotrys > Stachybotrys chartarum. Next base: position 1,106,524 of record LDEE01000002.1, on the reverse strand, counting down.
ACCAGAAGACAGAGAGGGACGGGAATCCAACGGCCGTGCCAAGACTCTGCTCCATCCGGTCCTGGCCTGTTGTCCTCCACACCGGCGGTAGGCCGTAGTGGACAGTGTGATTGTCCCGGCAGCTAAGGTCAGGTGCGCTCCTCCCGCTGCGACGTTGGATTGCAATGGCGTCGGACAGCGGAGCCTATGGCTACAATGAACAAGGATCTCGCCAGGTGGGCTAGGCACACCCACTGCAGACGGGAGCATACACGTACAATGGCGAAGGAACAACAGCTCGCAGCGCCGGGAGAGACAGCATGCTTGACACCTGTCCGCTTCTGTTTCATCCGAGGGTCAATGCGGGTAGCTTCCTCGCAAGCTAGTAGGGAGCTGTCGTCATTGTGTATCAAGCATGTGAACCAGAAAGCGAGGCCAACCGGTACCATACCAACACAACCCCGCGACAGGCGGGTCTCGGGAAGGATTCGTTAACAAAGAGCACGCGCAAGAATTTCCCGATTGCATGGTCACAGGGGGTTTGCTGAAAGGTCGAGGCACGTCTCTTGGCTTGCCAGTTGCCGGGGTACTCGGACACTTCCCGGAGAGACGATTGGAGAAAGATGTGCTAGTCAAGCGAATGGAACCTCGTTCTCTTCCGTGGCCACGCTCTGCCTAGTCATATCTCCGATAGCCATCACGGTGCAGTAGTCTCGAGCATCTTGACCAGAACCCATGAACGGATAAGCGGGGAAACAGAAGTGGCCTGATGCCATGTGAAGACAAATCGGCTTGATTGGCGGGCAGTGCTTGGGAAAGCTTGGTTCGCCGGATCTTAGCTTAGAACGAGGGCACAGCTCCCCCCTCCTGCAACTTCCTCGGTACTCGAAGGAAGAGCGGCGAGGTATTTATGACGAATAGTGGTGTCGAGTCGATATCCTTTATAGCAGCCGCTGTTCCAAGATCTGGCCTGGCACGCTCGGGCGTTTGACCGAGGACAAACCTGGGCATTACCAGGTTCACCTCATCGTTGTAGAGATCGTGTTTGGCGAGGCTGCCGCGCGGCTGAGGTTTACTGCCGATTTGTTTCAGATCTGAGCAGAAGTCTCCTAGTCTTGCGCCGTTGGCAAAGCCTTGGCATTGTCTCGTCCATTGATGCCGTGCCGGTGTCGAGAAGAGTCTGGCTCCCAGACCCGACCCTTGAAGTAAAATCAGATGGGTGCGTTGCGCACGTTCGTTTCATCTGAGAGGGCCGCCATGAGAAATGTTTGCATGTACTGCTACACGGGATGTACGCTTTGTCATTTTCATGCAGTCCGAACACATCATGATGCTTTGCCATACTGTTCACGCCTCACGCCTCAGGACCTGGCAAGAGGCCTTGGTTTCAGAATCGACGCGACCATCAACGACTGTCTATTCCCAGTCAGGCTTCGCCCGGTTTTGGGGGGCACCGAGCTTCGAGGCATCTCTCATGCTAAAAGCTGTCTGCCAAGTTTGGTCATGTCCATGCTTGCGTCTTGCTCGACCAGCTCAATCAGTTTCCGGTGAGTAGAGACATCGAGATCGTGACCTATAGAGCCAGCAGTGTCCACAATCCAGCCATTGAAATCCCTAATTTCTGTAGATTTGTTCGCCAGCACATCCTGCAGCATGGAACTGACGTTGTCTGCGACTTTGTGACCAACCGCGTACAGCATGGTCCTGAGTTGGTCTGCCGTGAATCTCGCCATAAGCGCGTCTCTTGAGATTCTGCTCAAGTCAATGCCCGTTTCGTCCGCGCGGGCGGAATTCATGTCAGTTTGGGGCCTCAGTATATCACTAGAGCTTGGATGGCTGACGAGAGCCTGAAGTACATCGCTTGCTTCCTTCAGAAGTCTGTCCATGACTTGCTTTATGATAACGGCGTTTTCTGAGAAGAGATAGCCGTTCTTGCATCTCAATATGGCTGTTAATGGGTTTATGATGGAGTTGACAACCAGCTTGTCTAGCTGCAAGGCCCATAAATCAGCTCGACTAACCCATGTCCCATTTAAGTGAGGAGCGGAAGAAATTGCCTGCACCACATAACCAGAGCTATTTGCGGATGTCGGGTTCATATACACAGGTCCAACTGAGACGTCAGCTTGTGAGGCATGCAGGCTTCTGAATAAACCTTGGGAAGTCACACCATGGGTCGTGACGCAACCGAGGAAGTTAGGCGCATTGCCGGCCGAATAACGATTGGAAATGTAGTCATCACCTTGTGGCGGCCAAAGGCGACACATTCCGTTCTGAGTGAACACAACCGTGCTGGTTCTGTCCAAATAGGCGCGAAGCCTATCAACCATGGGCATTGCGGCTGATGCTTTAGTGGTGATGATTATATTACCGAGCTTGCCGCCGTCTGCAACCTCTCTGATTGAGCCGTGAGTTGGGGGATCATCAGTCCACCATTCGATATCGAAATTTTTGTTCTTCTCCAGGACTCCAGAACGAAGGATCTCGATGCCATCACTTTGTGTCCAGCTGGACAGAAGCTCTTTCCGATGAACCACCAAGGTTATTGGAGGCGCGTCAGCGGATGTGCAAAGCTGGTTGGCAAAAAGACGCCCAAGGTTTCCCAAGCCAAGTATGTAGACGCGGCGGTGCAACTGAAGGTCATTTCGAGGCTCGTGCTCGTGGGATCCTCTGGTTAAGCCAAGATTGCTCGGGTTCCAGGCGAATAACTTTGGGGGCTGTCCCTTATCTTTTAAGATGGCGTCTAGCCAGGATTGACAGTTTGAGGCCATGGATTTGACTGTACGTCGGGTGGCTGCCGTGGTTGCCAGACGGCAGAGAGTATACCGGGAAGCCATGGGAGCCACTGGCAGCTGCACAAGTCCCATAGGAAGAGGATATGAACTTATTTGGGATGATTTCCGAGAGGATGGCCAAATAAAGGCCTGAGGTTGCCGCACGGTGGCCAACGCGTGGTTCAATAACCGACTTTACCCTCAAATCGGATGGATTACGAAGACAGGGCCTGCGTGGAAGTGGCAACTCCTCAGAGGCTGATTCAACGAAAATGTCCCATTTCCCAAGGGTCAGATAGGAAGCAGTGAGAGCACAATGGGTTAAATAGAGATATAAGGACTTCAAACAGAGCGGCTGATGGGAGGACGAGACGAGACAAAAGGGAGGGAAGAAGGGAATCCGGTAGGAGGCTGATGTCTCCAACTACCTTACCTGAGGCAGGTGTGGTTGCACTGAGTCTGTACAGTCGAGGAAGGTACCGAGTTGGGGCTTAGCCGTTTAGGTAAGGCGGTGGGTTGCTGCCTGTATTGCACGTGCTTGTGGAGAAGAGCAACGGGGAGTCACGGTTCGCACTGGCCAATCCATGGCACAGCATCTCGCCACCCTGCCGCAAGTCAGTCAGGTAACTTACTTGATCTACTACCTACAGTACAAGCCTTTTCGGATGTAAGCTTCACAGAGTCACAGTGCGTCATCGCCATTGTCGTGCGCCCAATACACTCACTTTTCTTTTCCCAACCTCACGCCCCCCCCCCCTTCCTCATTGTTCGTTGTGCTTCTTTGCCTTTCCTCATACTTGAACTGCGCATGGCCGATGTCTTCCCACTCCACGCCATTTCATTGCAGCAGGTAGACTCGATCTCTTGCTCATTGGACATCATTCAAGTTGGCACGGCTTGGCTCGAAACCCAGGATCACCAACGATTCGAAGGATTGCTGGCCTGCGTTTCGTCCCCCCCCCCACGTAATGTCGAGGTGTCAAGCATCATGATTTGAGGGATCTGCTAGCCTCAAGTCAAGGTATCGAGCTTGAACGGCATCGCCAAGAGCAGCTGCATGCCTAGCTGGTTCTTTGATAAAGGGTTATTGAGCCGTTCCAGGACAAACTCGCCTCTCGTTCATCATCATGACTTCCGACACAGAGGAGCATGTTGAAGGACAGGCGCCTAACCGCAGCACACTCCTCGACAGAGTCGTTGAGGCCGCCCACACGGATGACCATGACAGTCCTGCCAAAGTAGACACTGCAGGTATGAACGAGGAGGAGGCCTTGATCAACCTCACGGGGACCGTTAGAGATCAGGATGAGTTGGAGAGGGACATCACAAACCAGGCAAATGCCGCCCTAGTGGAAGCGGAAGACAAGAAAGATCAGAATCGCATAGACAAGCTTGAGTCTACCCGACATCGCCTGCAGCTTCAACTCGACAAAGAAGAAAAACGGCTTGAACGAGTAGCGGGAAACCCCTATCAATCCCGCAGTATTTCGAAGATCGTTGCAAACCTGAAGGAACAGGTCGATCAGATCAGTAATGATATATCGGATTTCCAGTCACGTATCAACAAGAGACATCAGGCGGATAATGGGAAAGGTCCGGAGCAAGCCAAGTCTCACAGACTTCCAGGCGAAAGCCACAGGGACTATCTTATACGGACAGGCAAGATCACTCCCTTTGCGAAAGTTGGCGGACGACGTCCCGAAGGAATTCAAGGACAGCTTGCAGACACAATACTAGATGCCGAAGAAGAAGCGGCAGCACAGCAGTATTCCGTTGAGAATCCTGAACCCGCATCTCATCAACTACTGCGCCGGCCAGGCTTTGCTGATGAAGCTGAACATGCCGAGGAGAAACCCACAGCAACAGGAGCCGAGGCCGAATTTTCCTTGCGCCCGCGGAAGAAACGAAAACACCAAAAGGAGCGCAGTCCTTCTGCAGATTTTGAGCCGCAGGATTCGGATTATTCGGATTCGTCAGATGTGAAAATATGGCAGCAGGGCACAGAAGACGATCTCGTCCGCGAGGAGCGCAGGCAAAGCAAAGCGAAAGCCAAAGCTCATCAGGAAGAGCAAATCGACCTTAGCAAGCTTGATGATGGCCATGAGATGTACTACCAGAAACGTCTCAAAGACTGGGTTACTCGAAGGAGTCGCGCGAGACGAGCTCGGAGGCACAATGCCAATACCAGTGCTGACGGTGACGTGGAAAGCGACACAGATGGAGACGAGTGGACGAAGCCGTCTCCAGACCATGAAGACTACGAGATAGACCAAGATCTTAGACTACCAGGCGACATCCACCCATCCCTCTTTGGTTACCAGAAAACAGGCGTCCAATGGCTGGCTGAGCTTTATAAGCAGAATGTTGGCGGCATCATTGGTGACGAGATGGGGCTAGGCAAAACCGTTCAACTGATAGCATTTCTTGCTGCACTGCATCACAGCAATCGACTCAAGCGACCGGTGATTGTCGTTGCGCCAGCAACGCTTCTTCGTCAATGGGTCAGCGAGTTTCATCGCTGGTGGCCACCCTTGCGAGTCGCGATTCTGCACTCTTCGGGGAGCGGCATGATGGACCCTCGTGTAGAGGATGACTACGACATCGAAAATTATCGTCCCGTTGCCAACAAGTCCGAAAAAGCAGCTCGGAAAATCGTCAAAGGGGTTGTCGACAGGGGCCATGTGCTGGTAACAACTTACACTGGTCTTCAGACATATGGCGATCTTCTCATTCCTGTCCAATGGGACTACGCTGTTCTGGACGAGGGTCACAAGATCCGCAACCCCAACGCTGCAATCACAGTCACCTGCAAGGAACTGAACACTCCAAACCGGGTCATTCTATCTGGAACTCCAGTGCAAAACAACTTGACTGAGCTGTGGTCACTGTTCGACTTCATCTACCCCATGCGGCTTGGCACTCTGGTTCATTTCAAATCGCAATTTGAGATCCCCATCCGGCAGGGAGGGTACGCGAACGCCTCTAACCTTCAAGTCATGACCGCGGAGAAGTGTGCAGAGGCACTCAAGGAAACCATCAGCGAATACTTGCTGCAGCGTCTGAAGGTTGATGTTGCGGCGGACTTGCCCGAAAAAACTGAGCAGGTATTGTTCTGTAAGCTCACCGAGGGTCAGCGCAGCGCCTACGAGACATTTCTGGGATCGGAAGAGGTTTCAGCCATACTGAGTAGAACTAGGCAATCGCTCTATGGCATTGACATACTTCGCAAAATCTGCAATCATCCTGATCTACTTGACAAAAGTCTCGGCAGCAAGGCTGGCTACGATTATGGCAGCCCAAAGCTCTCGTCGAAGCTGCAATTAACAAAAGATCTGCTTCAGAAAGTGATGATTCCCAATGGACACAAAACGCTACTCTTTTCTCAAGGCAAGCTTATGCTGAACATCATCGAGAAGTGCATGCGGGAGTGTGGTATTACATACTTGCGGATGGATGGAGAGACGCCAGTTGATCAACGGCAAACCATGATCGACAGATTCAACACCGAGCCGGGCATACACGTGTTTCTCATGACCACTCGCACAGGAGGGTTGGGAACCAACCTTACCGGAGCAGACCGGATCATCATTTTTGACCCGGATTGGAACCCATCCACCGATCTTCAAGCTCGAGAACGAGCCTGGAGACTAGGTCAAAACAAGCCCGTCAAGATTTATCGTCTCATGACCGAGGGTACCATTGAGGAGAAAATCTACCATCGCCAAATCTTCAAGCAATTCATGACGAACAAGGTTCTAAAGGACCCAAAACAACGCAGTTCTTACGACTTGTCTGATCTGTACGACCTCTTCAGTTATAATCCATCCGGCGAACAGGCTGGCCAGCGAAGTGAAGTTTTCAGGGGCGCCGAGCTAAAATTGAAGGATCGGAAAGTCGAGGATACAGACAGTGCTCCGCCCAGGAAGAAGGAAGCTAATGAAGAGGATCTTGAGCGGCTTGAACTACAACAAATGGACGTTGTCGCTTCTTTGGAGGATTACAACGAGGACAAGTCTGTCCACGACGAGAGACGCATGCTTGAAGGCATATTCGCGCGCTCGGTCAACAGCGCCTATGACCATGAGCAGATCATCAACGGGCCACAAAAACCAAAGGCTAACATGAGCATCCTACGTCAAGAAGCTAACCAGGTAGCACAGCAGGCAGCCGCGCATCTTCGACAGGCTGGCGAGGAGGCTCGAAGCGTGCCTATTGGGACGGTCACTTGGACTGGTGAAGTTGGGCACGCAGGCCGTCCAGGAGGTCGTCGCCGTGCAGGCCCAAGCTCGGCGGGTGTCCTGAGTAACCTCGCTGATCGCCAGGGCTTACAGACTGCCAGCGGGAGCACTTCGAGGTCTGGAACCTCAGGCCTTGACAAGAACCTCAAGGCGAAGGATTTCATAGAGATGATCAAGGCATTCATCAATCGACATGGTGGACAAGTCCCTAGCAAGATGCTGGTTGATCATTTCAACCCGTATTGCCCTGGGAAGAAGCAGAGTGATGAGTTTAAGAATGCCCTGGACCGCGTTGCCGTGCTAAGGAAATCCGGCGGAGCTGGCAGAAGCATGTGGAAATTGAAACCGGCATTCCAATAGGGTTTAATGTCTGCTAGAAGGGTTGCATCATCTCAAAACTAGCCAGTGCATATAATATAGCGATAGTTCAATCACCGTTCACATGGGTTTGGAGTCACAATCAGGTCAATTTTAGCGGATTGATGACGACCTTGGCCGAGAGAGATGGGACATTCTGACAAGGAGCATTGTTCATGGGCCTTCTTTGGGCGACTTCATAACTGTCTAGATCTCGCCTTAGTAACATAAAGAACCAGGCAGAGTATCATAGATTGGGGACCAGGCAAAAAAGCCGTTCCCCTCGTCTTTCTCAACGCCACAGAGAAACCAGATAGTGCAACTCCTGACCAATGTAACCGAGCCTCTGTAGAGCAATTGAACTACAGACGACGACCACGGCGACCACCCTTTCTGCGGGTAGAGTCGGACGGGGTAGGAGTAACGTCCTCGATACGGCCGATCTTCATACCAGCACGGGCAAGGGCGCGGAGGGCGGACTGAGCTCCGGGTCCAGGAGTCTTGGTGCCGTTACCACCCTAGGGAATATTAGCACCATTGACTGAGAGATTAAGGGCGAGGTGAAGTACGGTGGCGCGGATCTTGATGTGCAGAGCGTTGATGCCAAGCTCCTTGCAGCGAGCTGCAACATCCTGGGCAGCCAACATGGCAGCGTAAGGAGAGGACTCGTCGCGATCGGCCTTGACCTTCATGCCACCGGTGACACGGGTGATGGTTTCGCGGCCACTGGAATCACCCAGGATGTTAGCCATAGAGCCCTCATTCCCGAATAGCCGAGTCACGTTGTAGCAGCAGCTATTCGCTCCTCAAGGATCGACAAACCTGAGATCAGTGACATGGACGAAGGTATCGTTGAAGGAAGCGAAGATGCGGGCAACGCCGAAGACGAGCTCGCCATCGCGGGCGGAGGGACCGAGGGAGATGTTCTCCTGGGGAGCACGGGCGACCTTCTTGGGGGGCATTGTGGCGGATTACGACGTCTGGTTTCTCGTGACTGACGGTTGGAAAGATTGCTGGACTGTTCCGTGAGAGCGCTTGAAGACGTTGGTATGGCGGGCATGGGGTGGATACGCAAGCGGTGAAGGTCGGCAGTAAACACACAATTCTTTGTGGGCGCCCACCTGAGCCCTGCCCTAGGCCAATTTTTTTTCTTGTGACCAGGCGCCAACTCCACCCCAGAAAACTGAGAGCCCTGAAAATTCCACCACCAGCTTCATCGACCGACAATACTAACCACCTCATCCACAGCCAAACGTCGCGAAGATGGCCGCCACGTACGTTGCACCTCCCCGAAAGCACCTGTAACATGGACGAGATGTCGGTATCGAAAGCTGCTGCAGATTGCTATAGTCCTCTCGCTGGGTAGTGGACGCTCCGTTTCTACGATGCTCCCTCTACCAGCTCGATTTTCCTGCGCATCTCCCTCCATGCCTCAGATCATGACAAGTTCTTGCGGATGGAGAGATGGTGCGTGGGGTGTTGGAGCTGAAGAATTGTGTTCTTCTCTCTGAAATGCATTGTCGTGCCTTCTGCATGGCTTGAGCATTGCTCTTCCTGCTGGCATTGACTATCTTTTTCCTGGACCTACCGTCTGGGGTGTTGTTGGATGAGCATGCACCGTCTTGCTATGGCTGGAAACAGCTGTAGCTCGATCCTGCTCACCAATGAAATACAGCTCGAGTTAGCCAAGGCAGAGAATGCTGCGCTCCAGCTGCACTTCTCGCACCGGCGCTCTGTTACATGCCGTCTCCGGTATACTGGACTATGCTAATCTAGATCATACAGTACCGTCCCCACCAACGACCAGATCCTGGTCCCTGAGACTCTTCTCAAGAAGAGAAAGAGCCAGGAGAAGGCCCGCGCTGAGCGCACCGCTGCTCTCGAGAAGAAGCAGGCTGTAAGTACTTTCCTCTGTCTTTGCCCTGAACACTTCATGATGCACAACATACCATCAACTAGACACGTCAATGCTGTTGATTTATTATACCTTCTTTCGGGTCTGACAACACTCGATGCAATTGCCTTATTTCGCCCCGCACTTTGCGACTTGAGCTGACAGGACAATTAGGCCAGCAAGGAGAAGCGCAGCGTCATCTTCAAGCGTGCTGAGAAGTACGTCAAGGAGTACCGCGATGCTGAGCGCGAGAAGATCCGCCTGTCTCGTGTCGCCAAGTCCGAGGACTCTGCCTACATCCCCGCCGAGGCCAACCTGATCTTCGTCATCCGTATCAAGGGGTAAGTTGCGGAAGGTCTGCTGAAGCCGGACCTAGAGCTGACTCTATGCCAGTATCAACAAGATGCCCCCCAAGCCCCGCAAGATCCTCCAGCTGCTCCGTCTCCTCCAGATCAACAACGGTGTCTTCATCAAGGTCACCAAGGCCACCACTGAGATGCTCAAGGTCGTCGAGCCCTGGATCGCCTACGGTTACCCCAACCTCAAGACCGTCAAGGAGCTCATCTACAAGCGTGGATACGGAAAGGTCAACAAGCAGCGCATTGCCCTCACTGACAACGCCATCATCGAGGAGAACCTCGGCAAGTACGGCATCGTCTGCATGGAGGATCTCGTCCACGAGATCTTCACCGTCGGCCCCAACTTCAAGCAGGCCTCCAACTTCCTGTGGCCCTTCAAGCTCAGCAACCCCAACGGCGGCTTCAGGCCCCGCAAGTTCAAGCACTTCATCGAGGGTGGTGACCTGGGTAACCGCGAGGAGCACATCAACGCTCTCGTTCGCCAGATGAACTAGACGGTTGTTTTGCTATGGGTCCCGGTCAATAGGACAAAAATGGCACGGTTGCTCGGCGTTCATTATGTGGCAAAAGGCTTTAGTGGAATTTGAACCCTTCTGAATGACTCGAAGTACCATTTGCGGATGACTGACTGCACTTGTTTCATGGTCGTATTGTGAGATGCATCAAACTCGCCCTTCTTCTGCACCATGATTATATGACATGAAGAAACACAGGCCAGCTATATACTGTATGATTGTAGAGATGTACGCGAAAATGCGGCGGGATGGCCCCAACGTCTACTTTGGGAAATACAATCACATCTTGATGTCAAAGCTAGTCCCACAGCCACAACTGGACGACGCATGTGGGTTGTCGACAATCTTGAACTCGGACCCGATAAGCTCCATCGTGAAGTCGACTTTGCTGCCTTGAAGGAGTTCCAATGACGGCTCGTCTAGGATGATCTTGGGCAGTGCCTCCGGCGCAGGGTCGACATTTCCTTCGTCAGGTATGAATTGGAATATTGAATCGTCTTCTTTGACCACGGAAGAGCCCTCCTGTGCATCTTTCCCGGGTATTGTGATCAGGCTCATTAGGTATTGAAACCCGTGGCATCCTCCACTTTCGACTTGGATTCGTAACGCGAGGTTTGGGTTTTTATCCTTGAGCATGATTTGCGAAAGCCGCTGTACCATGTTAGTGCTTGCGAGACGATCGCGACGAGTGAACGCACCTTGGCTGCTCTAGGAGTAATCTCCAGCATCATTTCTTTCCCATCTTCGTCCTTGAGAGGGTTTTGCACACAGACCGTGGCTCGTCGACTCGGCGAAGTGGTGAAAAGTTTGCTGCGCCCTGGTGTGACGTTCGGCCTGTGTGGTTGGGCCCTGACGAGGGTGGCTGTGTGGATAGGAGCGCATGGAGATTGAAACGTTCTCAGACAACGCGGTGCCAGGAAATCGAGAGGTGTTGAGTAACTGCGAGTGGCGATGTGCACGAACGATCGAGCGGCCGAAGCTGGCCGTGTGCAGTGGAGAGGTGGCATATTGCAATAACAAGATTCTCTCCTCCAGATGCGCCTCCTAAAAAGAGTTATTCGGCCTAGTCGCACCCGTCATGAGCTCGGTATTGAAGAAGTCGGAAGATGCAGTGGCTATGACATGCCACCTTGGTAGGCGATATTGGTAATTGGTCGGAGAATGACGGACGAAATCTTGCTGAGGTAATCGACCATCAGAGATTGCCGCACAGAACCTTGAGGTGGCTAACAAAGTGACAAAGGCAAGCCCCAAGTTGCAGCCCCACCCTCCCACCACCAAAAATCCCAATTTTTTTGGCCCTCACTGTCCCAGACACAACCCCGCGCATTTCGCGACCCGTGAAGAAGCTGCCACCCCCCGACACCCAGCGTTACGGTTCACATCTCGAGAGAAAAGCCAAAATGTCTCGATTCTTCCGCGGCGGTGACGACAGCTCCACCGAGAGTTCCAGTGAGGAGGAGGAGCTCTACTCCGAGGAGGAGGAGGAGGAGGATGGCCAGGTCAAGGCAAAGGCCAAGGCCGGCTCAGACGATGACTCTGACGAAGATCAGTCGGACGAGGACAGCGACGACTCCGACTCCGACTCCGACTCTGATAGCGACGATGGACTGAAAGGGGTAAACAAGTTCCTGAAAAAGGATGCGTTTACAAAGTCGGACAGTGAAGAGAGTGACGAGGAAGTCAGAGCCAAGGTGAAGTCTGCCAAAGACAAGCGCCTTGACGAACTCGATGCATCCATCAAGCAGATCGAGAACGGTCAGAAGAATGGTGATTGGACTCTGATTTCTGCTGGTAAGACGACATGCATTTCCAACGACTTTATTGTTCCCCATTAACACTGCCTGCAGAATACGACAAACTCAACCGCCAGGTGGCTAAAGTCCAGGATGGACGCAAAACGCCGAAAACTTATATTCGCATCATCGCCGAACTAGAGGATTTCATGAACGAGGCCCTGGCCAAGCAAAAGGTTACGCCCAAGAAGATGAACGCCAGTCAGGCCAGGGCATTGAACGCCGTCAAGCAAAAGATCAAGAAGACGAACAAGGAATACCAAACCCAGATTGATGCTTACCGAGAGGACAAGGACGGCTTCATGGAGTCTGAGGAAGAGGAAGAGGAGGTCAAGACTGCCCCCAAGGCGAAGAAGGTATCCTACGCAGCGGACCTGCCGGTGGAGGAGGCCGACGATGGTGGCTTCGCCACTGTGGGCAAGGGCGGCCGTACTTTGCAATACACCCCCGAGAGCATCTTCAAGCACCTTCGAGTTATCCTCGAATCTCGTGGTAAGAAGAACACCGACAGGGTCGAACAGATCAAGGTCATGGAGAAGCTTCACGAGATTGCCACCACCCCCTATCAGCAGATCCGTGTCCTCTTGACGTTGGTCTCAGCACGATTCGACCTCGGCAGCGGCACCTCCAACTCAATGCCTCTTGACCACTGGAAGTCGGCTGAGAAGGAGTTGACGGCTCTTTTGAAGGTTCTCGAGGACAACCACGACTATGTCGTCGTGGAGAACGCCGAGGAGTGGGACGACGACGAGAAGCCGCCAACCCTGGCTGAGGGTGAAAAGTACATCAAAGTACCCGGAAGCATCGTCTCATACATCGAGCGCCTGGATGACGAGCTGGTTCGCTCCCTGCAGAACATCGATCCTCACACATCGGAATACATTGAGCGTCTCCAGGATGAAGGCGCGCTCTTCAACACCATCTTCCGTGGTTTGCTCTACTACGAGTATCTTCAAAAGGACACCTCGCTCGAGGTTCCCCAAGAAAGCATCAACCGCATTGTTATGCGGAGGCTAGAGCACATCTACTTCAAGGTACTTTGCTCCTGCGTCCCCCCCCCAAGTTATGCCATGCTAACTGATTGTAGCCCGCTCAAGTGGTCAAGACCTTTGAGGAGAACTCGTGGAAGGCAGTTGGTGACCAAGTCGAGTCGACCATCACTCCTCGTATCCAGGCTCAGGACCCGCACACCCTAGTCAACGTCATCTGCAACTACCTCTTCAACAACAGCGATGGTATCCTTCGCGCCAGAGCCATGTTGTGTCAGGTCTACTTCCTCGCGCTGCACGGCGAGTACTACAGGGCTCGCGACATGATGCTCATGTCGCATTTGCAGGAGACCATCCCCAACTTCGACGTGCAGACCCAGATCCTTTACAACCGCACTCTGGTCCAAGTGGGCCTGTGCGCGTTCCGCAAGGGACTGGTGTACGACGCCCAGAACACGCTGCAGGAGATATGTGGCAGTGGCCGTCAGAAGGAGCTGCTTGCCCAGGGCGTCATGATGCAGCGATTCAGCCAGGTTTCTCCCGAGCAGGAGCGCCTGGAGAAGCAGCGACAACTTCCTTTCCACATGCACATCAACCTGGAGCTCCTGGAATGTGTCTATCTGACATGCAGCATGCTTCTGGAGATTCCCCTCCTGGCTCAGACCGGATCATCGCCCGATGTCAGGAAGCGCATCATCAGCAAGACGTACCGCCGCATGCTCGAGTACCACGAGAGACAGATCTTCACCGGTCCCCCAGAGAACACTCGCGACCACGTGATGCAGGCGTCCAAGGCGCTGGCTGCCGGCGAGTGGAAGAAGTCCATCAACTTCATCCACAGCATCAAGATCTGGGACCTGATGCCCAGCGCCGAAGACATCAAGACGATGCTCTCCAAGCAGATCCAGGAGGAGGGTCTGCGAACCTACCTCTTCACCTACGCCCCCTTCTACGACACCCTCTCCATCGACACCCTCAGCGGCATGTTCGAACTTGACAACACCAAGGTGGCTGCCGTCATCAGCAAGATGATCTCCCACGAGGAGCTGGCTGCGTCGCTCGACCAGGTCACATCCAACGTCATCTTCCGCAAGGGCGTCGAGCTCAGCCGGCTGCAGTCGCTGGCCCTCACGCTCTCAGACAAGGCCAGCGCGCTCATCGAGACCAACGAGCGCACGCTGGAGCAGCGCACACAGGGCACGTCCAACGCCTTTGAGCGTCAAGGCGGAAGAGGCCGCGGCGGCGCAAGAGGTGGCAGGGGCGGCGGCAGGGGCGGTCCACGCACGGGAGGGGCTACGCAGCGCCAGGCCGGCGGCACACAGTTCACCGGAGGAGCTCTGGGTGCGGCCGTCAGGGGTTAGGGGAGATTTGGGTCACCATAGGCTGGCGTCTTTGTTGCTGCATTTAAATCATGATGCTTTTCTTTTTTAAATTTCATGTCCACATGAGAGGGTATATCTGATGAGAAAAAGGACGACCAAGGGAGACGGACGAGTATGTAGAGCCTCCTCGCCCGTGTGCCATAGGCCGGACGGACTGGTATAGAGGATGCATGGGCTGCTTCCTACGAGGCATTACTAGTCGAATTGATGATTTGCATAAGTGTCTCGTGCCTGATGTCGGGGCTTTTCAAGACCGCTATCATGTGCTGTGTTGTATCGTAAGGTACGTCGAGGATATGTCTTGGTTGGTGGAGTGAGGTGGACGTCGATATGGACCTGTGCTGGCCCTGTAGTACTTCTCCAACGCGGCTTGTCGAGCGACCGGGTGGAATTCGCATCCATCTTGTCCCCTTGAGTAGCCCCGACCTAGCGTGTAAAGGTCTTGTTCTCGTCCATGTCTTCGGCGGCCTTGTTGTCACGGTCACGGAGCTACCGAGGCTTGATTTGGGCATCTTGATCGAGGTGCAACCGATGTCACCGGTCAGCAGGAGCATTTTGCATCGCCCACGGCCCATCAGTCAGCCTACAACAAACACTGAACGAATCATGCCTCTAGCCGCCTCGTGTCTGTTGCACTGTTGGTTGGCGTTGCGTCGTTTCAAGGCAGACATGCAGGGGTCCGGCGGCTATGCATGCCATGAGGCTGCGCATCTTCAAGCAGTCCAGCTTTGGCCTCGCCACACAATATTTCCAGAATCTCCTTTTTTTTTTCTTCGAATTATTCCCCAGATGAGTGCTGTCAATGGATCCCGTCACGGTTCTCGGTGCGGTCGCCGCGACCTCGCAGCTCGTGACGCAGACGTCCAACCTGTCGAGCCTCGCGGCCGACACGTACCACTCGTTTCGCAATGCGCCCAGGGATCTGGACCAGCTCAGGAAGAAGGTTGAATTACTCAAGAGTAAGGTGCTTCAGATCGAAAAGTTCGGTGATGGCCTTCACGGCACGGACATGGAAGCCTTGTTCCCACAAGATCATCGCTTCTGGTACTCCAACGCGCTGACGGAGAGCGTCAAGTTGCTCAATAAGCTGCGCAGTCTGCGGGACTCGAGCCGTTCAGGCACCGCCCGGGGTAAGCTGGCGTGGGCAGCTCTTGACAAGCGGAAAGCCGACCGGATCATGGTGGACTTGGCCGAGACGGGGGAAGCTCTGGATCAGGCCTTGCAAATCTTCTCGGTGTGCGTTGACCAGCTTGCCCAGGCAACTAATGAGCTCTGCTGAGGTGAAATAGACGTCTCGGCACTCTCAATCACACATCCCTGGGAGCATTCAAGGTTGGGCAGGATGCCATCCACGCCAATGGTGTACAGTTGCAGAGCTCCATCCACGAGCTTCAACGAGTGCAGACTCTCACGCTATCCAAAATGGAAGAGGTGCGTCGGATCGTCTTTAGTCAAACTACATGAGAGGGAACATTGCTCAAGCATCGTAGGGCAACCGGTCTTACACGGATCTTTTACGCACGGAGCAAGCGGAGAGGGCTGAGGATCGGAAGGCAATCCAAGCGATGCGCGAAGAGATGTTGGTAGGTTACATGACGTGAATACACGTAATCGGACAACAAGACTTACAGTTATAGCAAATGATTGGAATATGGAAAGCATCACAATTCTCAAGCGAATCGGCACTACCCTTACCACCTTGTCGGGATGAGACTCCGCCTACTTATCAGCAGTCCATCAAGAAGATGCACGAGGTCGAGCGAGCAGCTTCGCACAGTCGCATTTCACATCACAGCGTGGC
Organism: Stachybotrys chartarum; assembly: GCA_001021365.1. NCBI lineage: Eukaryota > Fungi > Ascomycota > Sordariomycetes > Hypocreales > Stachybotryaceae > Stachybotrys > Stachybotrys chartarum. Next base: position 1,090,440 of record LDEE01000002.1, on the reverse strand, counting down.
GAGTCCCAAGAAGAAGACATCTTTGCAATGGAGTTGGGACCAAGCAGCGTCCAGATTCGAATGGGGAGTGGGAGAGTATCCCATCATGTTCACACCGCTTCCATTAGATCGAAAAGGGGGTGAATCAGACGAGCACCCCACGGGATTAGTAGCCACAAAGATACAGTTCAAGCGAAAAGCGCGAGGCCGACGGATGGACGTCATGATAAGAACGAGCTTACGCGTTGTTGGCAAAGCAATTCTTCAAGCAGAGGTGAGGGTTCGATATGTCGCCTCCGCTTGGGTCAACATGCCTTGGATCAACACCAGCATTTCGATAATCAACATCAGATCAGCCGATGACCCGATCTTCGAGGCTATCAGAGAGCAGGATCTAGAAGAGGTCAAGAGGCTGATAGATTATGGTGAAGCGTCTATCAATGATGTTTCCGATGAGGGTGGTCTGACACTACTAGCGGTAGGCAAGGCCAAAGTACAAATGGAAACCCCAACAGCTAATCACCGGGTCCAGTCAGCGGTAAGAACCAATCCGTCGGTCAACGAGGAAGACCAGGAATGGAAGCGACAGCGTCAAGCGGGAGTCGAGGCTCTGCTCGCCTATCTCATCAACCAAGGTTGCGATCTCAACATACAATGCCAAAGTGTCCATAACAGCCCGTAAGACTTGTTTTCATCCTGCCTTGACTTCTGTCGAACTGGTCATACTGACAACTTGTTGCCGAAAGCTCTTTGATGGCATCTGCCCTCTATCTAGGAGACACCACAATCGCGGAGTTCCTGGTCAGCCGCGGGGCCGACCCAGAGTGGTCACCTACATACGAGTACCTGTCTTGGGCTGGCGAAGATATCACGAGCGCCCAGCTGCGGCTATTTCACCGTTGGGGGATCCTTGACTGGTCGACGCCCGACAAACGGGCCGAGAGGCAAAACATCCTGCACGCCTACTGCAAGATTGGCGACCCGGAACTCATTATCCCCCAGCTTGAGGAGCAGGGGCTCGACATCAGGCGGTGTGGGATGCTGGCGCCCACTCCTCTGCAGGCGGCCCTAGAAAACGACAATATTGAGCTGGCTGCCGTGTTGCTGCATTACGGTGCAGACGTAGAGCTTTGTAGGAGGGAAGACAACGAATTGCCTGAGGATTCGCCTCTCCACTACGTCCTCAGGAAGACGACGGGAATATCTCACGCACACTTCCTTCTTTCGTGCGGTGCGAGCCCTGGCGAAACATGGGATGAGTCGTTCGGTTGTGCATTCAGCAATGAACGTGTCAAGGCTGGCATCTTCTCTTTTGACGAGGTTGTCGGTGTTGCAACTCACATGCTATATCATGGTGGAAACTGCCATTACCTGACCTCGGATAGGGTTTCTGAAGGGTCTTTTGCACACCTTCCGCCAGGATACAAGCATCTCCGCATGGAGTCCTTGTACACAAGAACGGTGCTTAACGAGGTCGGCGAGGGAAATGCTATATGGACTGGCCAAGGAGTGGTATGCTTGGGCCATTCTGATTTCCGAAAGAACTTCACGGGTGGGAGGTGCGGAAGACAGGAAAAGAACGACATCAAAGCAAGAAGAGGTGCCACCGCTACAGATTTGACCGACTGTGATTCTGATTCAGGGTCGGATTATGACCATGGAATTCAACAGCAAGAATTAGACGCCTTCATCGCAAGCAAGACATGGCAGAAAAGGGCGCACCGGCACCAACCGAAGCATCAGAGGGACGATACGAACAGGGCTCCAGTTGCGTGCAGCGGCAGGACCGGGTTCCGCGAGGTGGTAGCGACTCGAAAGGGCCGGCGCCGGCTTGCCAAATACCCGCTGGCCACGAGCTACTTCGCTGCGATCCGTCTCGCCGGGTTCCGCGCTGAGATGGACGACGAAGGGGACGTCTGGTGGTCTGACGACGACGGAGATAGGTACCTTGACGCTAGAAGTGACCCCGTGCCCGAAGCTGCAGACGGCGTCCTGGACAACTGTCCAATGTGCCGCGATCCTGAGAATTGGGGGTTGGGTGAGATGGCGGAGCGGAGGAAGGCCGGGCTGTCGGCGGTACAAAAATACAGGGAGCAGAAGAACGAGAAGAACAGGAAGAAGGTCTCGTCCAGAAGCTAACTGCTACAGTCAGGTCAGACGGGCGCCAGGCGAGACATATCATAGCCAGGAATGGGTGTCACTGTGGTCTAGCGAGACTCAAAGGAGAGACAAGGAACGGGACGGAACGGAGCTGTTGCCCAGGCATATCCCGTCCGTCGAAAACTCGGCCGAAAAACCACGATACAGCCGCTCGGACAGTGTTCCTGGACGACCTGCCGGCTTCCCAAAAGCAAGCGGGTGGGGGTGGGAAGCCGCGCGGCTTACGAAGCGATTGCAAGCAGATCTGGTTCCTGGTGGTTATTGGCCAGGATGGGTACAATTAATAATAACCGCGCGGTCCAAATCATCATTCCTCGACTCCTTGGATGGATCAAGCACCTACTAATAAGCGCTGCTACCGGTGTCCCTAGCCCGGGGCTCCTGCACAGGGCAAAACAGCAAACCCCGTAGACTAGTCACAGTCAGGGTCTGGTTGGTGGCGGATAGGACCATCAGACGTGCGGCAAAATCGGGAAGCTGCACGCCCTGCAGGTGCAATTGAATTGCGACGTTGGAGCTGAAACTCAAGGTGGGGGGTTTGATGTCGTTATATCGTGCGACGGTCCGGCAGCAGCTTCTGGCGAGGTTCGCCCCAGCTTCTTCATTTCATCCGATACCCAAAAGCAGTCGGACAACCCCTGTGCATCGTCGATTCTCATCCAGAATGTCACGGCCACAGACCACGGCACCGGAGACGCAGCCGGCATCTCCACCGCCCGAGGTAGCAAACGCAGCTCAAGCGGGAGACGAGAAAGAACGGCCGCCGCTGTCTGACCACGACTTCAAGGTGTATAACGCCATGGCAGAGAGAATGGATCAGTTTGTATGTACACTTTCATCGCCTTCGTCGGCTAAGCATTGCATTGGAATGGGCAAGACAAGGATGTGGAATTAATCAATTATATCCACGGTTGCAGCACGAGCACTTCCGTTCAATGTGGACTGTCCTCTGGGGCGCCGCCGAGTCCGGCAAGCGGCCCGACGACATGAAACTCGCCGACTTCATACGCCTGGGCCTCCAGTTCACCGAGTACCTCGAGATGCACCACAACATCGAGGAGGCCATGCTCTTCCCGCGCCTGGCCGAGAGGATGCCCCAGTTCAGCCGCGACAACGGCGAGCTCGTCGCCCAGCACAAGGTCATCCACGAAGGCCTCGAGGGGCTGCAGCGCTACCTCGAAGACTGCAGGGCCGGGAGGGCAGACTTTGAGTTGAGGATCCTCAAGCAGAAGATGGAGTCGTGGGGGGCAATGCTTTGGATGCACATGGATGAGGAGGTGAAGACGCTGGGGGCGAACAATGTGAGCAAGTATTGGAGCAAGGCTGAGTTCAGCCGCATCATTATTTGACGGACCAAGTCGGGCATTTGGATGATGATATATGAGGCCGGAAGCATTTGCATTGGATAAGAAGCGTCATTGGATATACTTCATGCTTTCAATCTACGTGTATCAAGACGCTTAGATCAACGACATACACATGCGCGTGAAGCAACTCGCAGCGCTGAGAATTTTCGTATCCTATGTAACGCACATGCACATGCCAGTTTTCTTGGTTGGCTATTGTGCAACGAAACCCCTCCCATCCATCTCCCCTCGTATAACATCCATGCTTCAGCCAAAAAGCAGCCCATCAGGCCGTCTGGCGCCACAGGTCCACCATGCCGTTGGTGGCGGGCACCATGGCGAAAAGACAGATGAGGATCTCGTGCAGCGGCCCGCCGCTCGCCAAGCTCCAGTTGACCGTCAGCGGCGCCCACGACAGGTTGTTGATGAGGTTCTTCCTCCACAGCGCCGTGGCCGCCTCGTCCTGGGCCGCCGCGCCGGCGCCGCTCCGCCGGGCCCTCTCGACCAGCAGCTTGCCGATCTCGAGGCCCACGTACACGGCCCACGAGCGCACGCTCCTGAGGGCCATCTTCTTCTGGGTGGCCGGGCTCAGGCTCAGCACCTTCTTGGTCGACAGCAGGACCATGTTCTCGTTGACGGCGTGGCTGACGAGCGCGGCCACCTGGGCGCAGGAGACGGCCGTGTCGAAGCGCCTCTCGGCCCGGGCGGCCTCGGACTCGTCCTTGGCGGGCTTCTGCGTCTGCTGCAGCAGCATGCTCCTGCCGGCCATGTAGAGGGTGAAGAGGCCCAGCAGGCGGCCCATGGTGCGCATCTCGCTGATGAGCGCGGCCATGGCCTTGAGGCGCGCGGCCAGCTTGAGGGCCAGGGCCGTCAGCGGCGGGGTCGGCGTCGAGGTGAGCACGACGGTGGTGGACGGCGGCAGCTGGAACGCCAGGGCGACGAGCTTGCGCGCCGCGTGCTGCAGCGAGGCGCGGCTGCCGGCGTCGAGCACGGCGCCCGCCAGGTGGCAGCTGTAGCCGAAGAACATGAGCACGGCGTCGGTGTGGCTGCGGCTCTGGATGCAGCGGAACAGGTGCGCGATGAAGGCGTCGACCTTGTACGGCGCCGCGGCCAGCGCGCCCCCGACGGACTGCTGCTGCGCCTTGGCCGGCGGCGCCTTGGTCGAGTCGGACGGTGGTGGTGGTGACGGCGGCTGCTGCGGGGGAGCAACGGGAGATTCGACGGCGTCGCCCGAGGGCAGCGGCGCGGCTGCAGCGTCGACCAAGTCTGCCATGGCGAATGTCGTTTGGGAGGGGGAGGCGCCCGGATTGCCTTGAGGAATGCGGACTATGGGGGAGCGGCGAGGCTGGTCGTAGTCGGGTTCGGGTTCGTCCTTGCGGACGGTGGCTGCTCGCGTTGGATGGTGGATGCGACAGCGGGCCGAAGCCCGAACAGCCGGCACAGACTTATCCAAGCCTCGGCATAGATTGGTGCGGGATCAAGGGGGGGGGGGGGGGNCGGTTAGCCGGAGTCCAGCTTGCTGATGGCAGGGATGAAATAACCTCGACAGGCGGCATTTGGATACCTTTTTTAGAGCAGTTGGATTTATCCATCAAAGTGTGCGAATTTAAGTTCAAGGTACGATCTCCTTTAAGGGGCCGGCGTTTGGACGGTAGGCGATGACGTGCCCTACGATACCCGCCCTGTGCTAAGCTAGCTTGGCTACCCTAGACATGACCGGCAGGTCATTCCAGTTGTCCTCGTTCAACATCTGATGCTGGTTGGCCAAGGTACTGACCTACTACTTTGGTATGTATGATTGTTGCGCCCAATAACTCATTCACGACTTCTGTCATATATGTACTGAGTCGGATACGTGTAATCACGCCTTTGTCCCATGAAGCTAAGCCCTCAGCAGCTGATCAAGAACACGGTAGGAACTCACCGACCGCATTCCAGAAACATGATGGTGGTCAGACTGAGACAGCCTTTTCCTAGTCTACATGGTTCCCTGACGCGAAAGCCCAGGTCTGGACCCGGACATGAGAGCTAATCAGACCTCCAACCGCTAGATCGGTGAGGCAAGTCGACAATGCGTCACACGCTACATTCAGCCATCCATCGCGAGAACCAGTCACATTCCCCAGCGTGCAAAGCTGGCGAGCTTTTTGCCGGTTCTGCACATCTCCATTGGTTCTCCAAGCGATGGAGGCGTCAATGCCAGCCGTCCAAGGGAGGTTGACTGAGGCGATGCTTCCTGACTACGCAGACTAGCGTAAGCCACAGCATTGACGTGCCATACTGCCAACATATAAAATGGAAGGACGGGCAGACATGTTGATACCTGACGCTCGAGAAGCACGAACCGCTGAATATCAAGATTAACGCTGCTCTCGCAATTCGGCAGTTACTCTCCTTGGCTTTCACCATCGACACGTTGAAGAAAAGGTTCATTCACCACAACAACAATGCCTCTTCAGAATTATGGCGTGTGGAAAGCCACTCCCATCGCATTCACGGCTCAACGAAGAGACCAAGATCCCCACAGCCCACACGGGTCTCTCAAGTTTGAAGATGGCGTCAGCTCGAAGAAGCTCTCGTCCGCCATCAACGTCAAGTCGCTATCACCGGACTCGAGGCTCGTGTATTGGCTGATTCAAGACTTCAAACATCCTCTTCTTGAAAGACTTGCGCAGCTGCCTCGTGGGTGGCACGACATCGCGCAGTCTGATACAAACCCCTCCGACGGCATTGCTTTGGACCTGCTGCGCCAGGGCGTTGTCGATATTGCCAAAGGCAAAATAGTGCCGCACGACGTGGATGGAGAAAACAATGATGTAGTCGACTTTCTCATTCCGTTCTTCGACAACGCTATCAAAAGGAAGGCCACTGTGTACATCTACGGGGAGAAGTACGATGGAGATGATGGCGTCCACGACGTCCACATGAATCAGGGTAGCCAAGGCAGATTCAAAAGTTCCAACGGCACTTACCAAGATGGCGGGGCCATCCTCGAGTTCGAAGACGGTCATTGGGAGACGTTCTTCATCGCTTTCGCATCGCAAGCAACAGTGACGGACGACAACGGCCACGGCACTGGGCCCAGTTTTGCCGAGTTCCTTGCGTCAACACCTTCCGAGGAGAATAACGGGGGCACCGGCGAGGGCGGTGACGGCACCGAGCACGAAGAGTTGCACGGTCTGTACATTGAGGCGGCTCTCATCAACCCTGAAGGACCCGACAACCAAGGCAACCCGGAGCTTGTCTACATCCGCAACGGGAGCTCGCGGGCCGTCTCGCTGAATGGTATTGTGATTGCGAACCAAGGTGGCATGTCCTACACGGTCTTGCGCCGCAGCGAAGACCATCTTCAAGCGAACAAAACCCAGGGTCTTGAGGTGCTAGGCGTGCCGCTATCCAACAGGGGCGGCTCCATTGTGCTCAAGGGTCGTCGGGGGAAGGTGCTTGACCAGGTATCGTACACGAAAGAGCAGGCGTCCAGATCCGGGGGACTTGTATACTTTGACAGGAACAACTGAGTGCATGGGTAACACAGAGAATTTGGGCTGTTTCTGAGACGCCAATTCTGGCAGCTGGGGTTTCGGTTGTCGGTGCCACTTTGACACTGCTGTTAACTTTAACGGACTGGGGTTGTTGTTATTATACAAACGGAACTATTGGTTACTATTGGTAGCTCGGCTAGGTGCACACACGAGCCATGCCACGCTGTCTGGTGTACGGGAAAGAAAGGGTATCAAGGCTCGGAAATGCACAACCATGCCACATGTGAATGATAGGTGACCCGGATCCAGCAATATCATGTTTCAGTTGACGGGAAGAATCCGCCATCGCAAAAACCCGACTGGTCCAGTTCTGGGTGGTCGGTATGCGGATGACCTCACGTCAACCGTACGCACTCAATGCTGTCAAGGTTCGTGTAACTGAGAAGTCGGTGCGCAACCCGCCATCGAAAAGAGCTGCGGTGGTTATGATTGACGATCGTATTTCGGGCACGGGTAACAGCCCTGTCCTAACTTACGCGATCCTTCTCGCGACGTTTGTGCGCCTGCTCACTCCTAATACGAGAGCATTGCGCGACAGACCAGCAGCGACGACAGGCATTACGAGTATAGGTAGCTGCGTGTTTCGAGACCAGCGTTCTAGAGGCGCCACAGCCGGAAAGAAGCAGACACGAGTTGGTACGCGCAGGTGGTAGATGATCGTGGCAGACGACGGCGAGGCCAGCGAGTAGGCCTGTCAAGGCCCGTAANGGGGGGACCAGGGGCCCAGCGCCGGTAGTGACGGTGAAGGAAGCACTCTGTGCACAGTGGCACGGACGAGGAGGACGGGAACTCGGCAGCCCTGAGGACCGGGGGTTGACAACATTGCGATAGACACTTGACGTCGACCGGTGATTACGCACAACATGCCGTGGAGTCGGTCGAAGACCTTGACTCGGTCGTCTTCACAGAGGTACGGTTTTCTGCGTCGGTGTACCCCGTAGTACTTCGTAGGCCGACAATGGAAGGCGCGATGTCAGGGCTAGCGATCCCGAATCTGGGCGAGTGGACTCTTCTCATTGGCCAGACTTGCTCGATCAAGCGCTATTGTTAGACGAGGTCCCACACGTGGCTCGACGGGTCCCTTCCCAAACAGGCAGTCGTCGCAGTTTATTGTTAGCATCACCAAGAAGCAAGAAGCAAGAGCGAAAGCACAATCCTCCACACATCATCCACAACTTTCCCACTGCTGAGTCCGCAGACCCGGCATTTCATCCGAACGCGAAGCACGGGGAACCCATCATACGAGGCCAAGACCAGGCGTCCGAGGGCACACAATGGCCTCTTCAGCAGCCACAGACGAGCCCGCTCCCAGGCCGCTTGGATGGGGTCTGGCCTGGCCATGCCATGACAGGGCTGCTGGCGGGGCCTGTCCAGCATCACCACCACCACCGTTGCACCGCGGACCTGCTCTCAAGGCCAGGAGTCGTTCGCTTCCCCGGCGCCGGGGGCTTGGACCTCGCCCTTTGGACTCTTCAGCAGCTCATCTGATCGGATCTGGTCTGGTTTGACCGTGATTCGGATCGGACCACGGCATGGGGACTCATGTTGCGCCATTGTTCAAAAGCCAGACCATGTCAGCATCTTGTTCTCGTCCCTTTCTATTTTCTACCGCTCAGCCCACCTTGGCCTAGTAATTCACCGACACGCTCGTTACATATCACTTCACGTCTCTCGTTTGGATCAACGCTCCTAATTGCCTTTTTACGGTTCATAATCATCCTTTCCTTATTTTCTTGGCCATCTTCCATCCTTTCCTACTTTTCCTTATCTTTACGTACCCCTTTTCTTCTATTGCGAATATCGTGCTTGGATTCGCTCTTCAACTTGATACCTCCGGGAAAGGAGGTCCACCAATCATGAAGATCTTTTCCTATCTTTTGCTTGTTGCTTTGGGTGCCAGGGGCACAGCATGCTTCCCCGGAATGGGAGCTACCATGAAGGAGATTGGATTGGTGGCACGAGACCAGAACTCCCAAGGCTCGACAGAACTCCTAGGAGACCTTCTTACCCTCCCCGACCGACGACTTACACGATCCGGACGTCACGTCAAGGAGCTTCTGTCTGGCCGTGGTCACCCGGAGAGCGAAGACAGGAACTTCGTCAAGCACGGTCTGAATGGATGGTGGTGTCGATTCGACACATGCTGCGTCTGGCAACACATTGCCGATGATCTCGAGGTCTTGTTCCGTGGCGACTCGGGCCGTTGCACCAGGTTTGCTCGCCAGGCCGTCCGTTTAGGCTTTCACGATGCCGGCACCTGGTCCAAGGCGACCTCATCCCAAGGCGGCGGCGCCGATGGCTCCATTATCCTCACAAACGAATTATCGCGCGTGGAAAACTCGGGCATGAGCGAGATGGGGGATCAGTACAGGGCAATCTACGCAAGGTATCGCAACGAGCTGGGCTATACGTCCGTCACCATGGCCGACCTCCTGCAGTTCGGGTCCAGCGTCGCCACCGTTGTCTGTCCTCTGGGTCCACGTATCCGCACCTGGGTCGGCCGTCCGGATAGCACGAGGCCCGCGCCCGAAAACTTGTTGCCGAGTCCTTTCGGCGATGCTGTGTCTCTTATGGAGATGTTCCAGAACAAGACCATCAGCCCGCGCGGTCTCGTGGCCTTGCTGGGCTCACACACCACCTCGCAGCAGCACTTTGTCAACACCACCCGCCCCGGCGATCCTCAGGATAGCACGCCTGGTGTTTGGGATAACCTTTACTTCAAAGAGACCATGAACGCTGTGCGATCTCCTCAACGAGTGTACACTCTGCCGAGTGACGCCAATCTGGCCAACCACGAAACCACAAGACGCGGCTTCGCCCTGTATGCTGGCCGGGACGGACAGAGGGTCTGGAACAGGGTAAGATTGCTGCAATGACTCGACGAATTGCACGTACTGACGCGTCTGATGTAGGACTACGCAAGAGAAGCCATTCGCCTGAGCCTCCTGGGCGTTAACAACATCAACACCATGACGGAGTGCACAAGGGCTCTGCCGCGCAGCACTCACAGCTTCCGCAACCGAGACCAGCGCATGATCGACAGGTGGCTGGAGAGGGTCGACGCCTCGGCCGTGTGGAGGAATATCTCCCGCTTCATCGAGGACGGCGCTGTGGTCAAGGTCTCGGAAGAAGAGCTGAACAACACCAGACCCCCCAGGTAATCGCCATGCGGACCGGGCTTTTCTATGTACCATGATTCTTATCTACCGACCAAAGCATCGACTCATGCTCGACACGGCCTCTTTTGTTTTCAAAATCCACTTCTCGATAAAGGGTCAGTGTGTACTACTTTGCCAGGCGTTTGGGGGATCAAGGATGCTCTAAAAGACATCCAGGGATAATTTGTCGGCTTACACCTATTCACATGTTATCGTCGATGTCGCCAGCATCGCTTGGCGTGCGCGTGTTATTATATGTAATTACACTTCTGGGGGCTATGCCTTCACTAGGACGTTTACCATGTATATAATCAGAATCCATTATACCTTGATGGCCATCTCACCAGCTCAGCTAGTCCTACCAACTTGAAAAGGAGAACCCTCCCCCGCCGGCTGTCGATTAGCAATTGCCGAGACAGCGGGCTTGACGAATTCAGCCCTTCAGAAGTATCTGGGGTGCCCTAGTGAGCAGTTAGCCATGCCCGGCCCATCGCTTCCCTGCTCCGCGACGCCCCGGACGGCCTTTCCCGCGCTGGATGCTCTGAAACCATCCATCCCTTCCCGTCCGTCCCATTCCAGCGCCCTCCCTGCTCATCGCAACAGGCCGGTTCATGGCATCGCAATTCAAGTCGTTTGCCCCGGCACACACCGACCGCCAACAACATCCGCAATCTCGGTCCACGGTTGGACGAATGGCTTGACCCGGCCCCGCCACAGCGTCCTCTGCTCGTACGCGTACGCCATCTCAATCAGGCTCAGCTCGCTGAAGGCGGCACCGGCGAAGCCCAGGCCCATGGGTTGGTTGGGCGCCGTCTGGTTGAGGTTGCCGAAGGCGTTCCTGCGCAGGGGGCTGCCGCGGGGCGTGCGTCCCATGGGCACCGACACGACGGGGGTGCCGAGCGCGCCCGCCAGCAGCGACGCGTACGTCGAGGGCAGCACGACAGCGTCGAGCGAGTGCCGCTTCAGCGCGCCCGTGAGGCCCAGCGGGCCCCAGGCTCGGAGCGAGGCCGTGTAGTTGCCCCAGAAGGCGGGCGAGCGGTTCGTCAGGCCGCGAGCCAGCGACACGTCCCAGCTGAGGGTGTCGCGCGTCGCCTGCTGCTCCAGCGGGTTGGCGTGGGTGAAGTTGCGGAGATCCCCGAGCGAGCGGATGTTGTTCGGGTTCGTCTCCAGCAGCGACAGGTACTTGTCCGGGAGGTTGGTGAGGAAGTCGGCGCCGCAGAGGACCGAGTTGTAGTCGTTGAGCGCGGCGAGCGCGAGTCCGGGCAGCGGGATGTCTTCGACGATCTCTGCCCCGGCGGATCTGAGGATCTCGAGGGCGGCTTCGAAGACCTGCGGCGCAACCTGCACCGTTTGGTCCGGCAAGAGGGCCATGAGAGCTCGAGACACGCCGATGCGCCTCCCCTCGAGTCCGTAGCGTCCATCGCCGCGGCATGCGCCGACATAGTCGGGCGGTTCGCGCCAGGGGATGGCCGAGGTATAGTTATCCTTGGAATCCGGACCGACGATGACCGACAACAGCGCGGCGGCGTCCCTGACGGTCCTTGCCAGCGGGCCAACCGTGTCCTGGTGCTCCATCAGGGGCACGACCAGGTACCGCGACGTCAAGCCCACGGTGGGCTTGATGCCGACCACGTTGTTCAGGTGGGCAGGGTGGATGATGGAGCCGGCCGTCTCCGTGCCCAGCGCGGCCCACGCGAGGCCTATCGACGCGCCCACGGCGCTGCCCGACGACGAGCCCGACGGGTCGTGCCCGGGGAAGTAGGCGCCGACCGTCTGCCCGCCGTACGCCGACCAGCCCGCGCTGGTGGACTCGGATCGCCACGAGGCCCACTGCGACATGTTGGTCTTGCCGAGGATGATGGCGCCGGCGCGCCGCAGCCTGGCGGCGACGGTGCTGTCCTCGCGCACCCTCGCGCCCAGCAGCGCGAACGACCCGGCCGTCGTGTTGAGCCGGTCGCGCGTGGCGATGTTGTCCTTGAGCAGCACGGGGATGCCGTGGAGCGGCCCCAGCTCGGCGGGCGAGGCGGCGCGGCGGCGCTCGGCGTCCCGCTCTGCGGCTATGGCGAGCGCGTCCGGGTTGATCTCGGTGACGGCGCGCAGCTCGCCGTTGACCTCGGCGATGCGGGCTATGTAGGCCGCGGCGAGGTCCACGCTGGTGAAGACGCCGGACTCGAGGCCATCGCGCAGCTCCTCCAGCGAGGCGTCGAGCAGCGGTGGGGTGTACGGACCCGGTCTGCCTGTGGCAGGGGCTATGTGGTGAAGGAGGACGAGGGTTCCGCTGACGATCTTTGCGAGATACATTTCCGATCTCCTACTGTCGACTGGAGAAAGCTCAGGACGACAGCACACGAAACCTGTGACGAGGACGGTGGCACACAGGGCATATACCCTCAACTATGGGACTGTCATTCGCTGGGAAGGAGNGGGGGCAGTGTAAAATAAGGATTTCCTTTCTTTTCCCTCCGTCTCAGACATAGGCGAGACCACCAGCGCAGGCGCCTAAGGACACGGTTGATAAGGGCTCGGCCAGATCTTGTCTCGAGACATGATGAATATAGGAAGGGCCGTAATGAGACGCACGGCTGCATGGCTGCTTGCGTAGGCGAGGTGAGTATGCACGGCTGGCTCGGTTCGATACGGCCGGGTGTTATATGCGAGGGCGAGCCATCCCAGCACGAGGTATGTGACAGCTTCGTGATGATGACCAACACTTGGCGACCCAGTCGAGAGACTTGGACTGTTGGAAGAACAAGCTTGCCTGTTCGTCTTGTCCAAACCCAAAGAGCTGCACAGCGCCAGCCGTCGAGACCGTCGTGGAGGCTGTACCTGACGAGACAGGGGCTCACCAAACGCATCTACCGATAAGCCACGACGGTTCCTATAGGGCCAGTAGAATTGATCACATAAGCTTTATAGGCCGTCGAGTCCATTGCTTCACTCGGCGCAAGAGACACGAGTGTGGGCGTAGAGCTCCCCCCTGCCTGCGAGATAGTAGTTGCGACACAACGTAACCCAGCCGTGTCTGAGACCCTTGTTTTGCCCCGAGGACGCGGTCCGTCTTCCTCATCTTGATATGATGCAGGCTAGACGTGCTGGTGGATTAGCATAAGTGTCTCTTATTCATCTGTCCTGGGCCTCACTCGACACTTCAGATCGCGCCTGAGAACAAGCCTTTGTGAAACCGCACATTACGCGATATAGATGTACTATTGCTCTTGGGTATCATGATGCAACACGCTACCTACCGCTTCCGCAACAACCCCTTTCCTCCTCGCCGGGGGCCCGTAACCGCACTTATGAAAGGAATATCAGATACACGCTTGCCGCCGGGCATCACCTCCTGACCTTTGGCTTGACGACCTGCACCCCGTTGGCGCTCCCCCACACGCTGTCGCTCACCCTGATGGGGATCTTCCTCCCGCGCAGGCGCTGGTCAATGAGCCACATGCCTACGACAAACTCTTGCCTGTCGAGCACGCCTCGCCGCGTGCGATCCACGAGGTCCCACACCTCTGCCAGCTCATCCTCGGGCAGCCGAGACCGTTTCCATATCTCGCGCACCACCACGTTGGCCACGCACTGCGAGCCGTCCCCCTGATCAGGCGGAGGTCCCTTCTGCTGAGGAACCAGGAGCCCGCGGTTGGATGCCCACACGGCCTCGTAGCGCTTGCGCTCTCGCTGCGTCATCTGCTCGCGCCACCGCTTCCTCGACCCCTCGTTGTGAGCATGCTTGCCCTTTTGAAACTTGCGCAACGGGCCCTTCCGGTGCCGGTCCGACTCCTCGTCTGATGCGCTGGGTGGCTGTCGAAGTGTTGGGCGTAGATGAGGCGACTTTTGTCGATTAGGGAGAGACGGGGCGGCGAGGGTAGACCCAGTGTTGTGGGGGGTGAGTCGCGCAGACGCCAGTGATCCCGCTACGATGGCGTTGGTGAGGGAGTTTAGGGGCAGGTTGCTTGCAGAGGCGTTGGACGGACGGCCCAGGCGTGACGGCGCACGGGTCGGCGACGCTGGAGCGCTAATCGCAGAGTGCCTTCGTGTTTGAGTAGGCCGTGCTTGTGCAGGCAGCGGCGAGGGCCGACGCTCCGGTGACTGAACAGAGGAGGCGGAGACAAAGGTATCATCGGAAGAGATGCTATCAAGAGATCTGCGCCGAAGCAGTGCCGACTTGGACAGGTCCGATTGACCGTTAGACTGGCTTGTCGTCTTCTTCTGACTTCCCCTCGGCTTGGGTGGTGTTGGAGGCCGTTTGGCGGAGACCCTGGCGTCAGAGAGAATTGGAGGCTGTTGTAATTGCGCCTTGGCCGTGTGGATGCCAGCTAACCTCGCTGAGCCGTTGTCCAACGACCCGCGTGCTGGCCTGGTAGGCTTGGGCGATACCACTTCCGGGGATGAGCGAGTGACCACCTCTCGTGGAATCTGCAGCGCGGGCTTCGGCTTCGACCCCAGGCTTACAGACTTCCCCCCTGCTGGACCTTGACTGATAGAGGCAGGAGGAGACAGCGCCTTCGGCTTTGGATTCGGCTTGGGTTTGGGGGAGCTGAGCTCTATCGTAGGCTGGGTGGCCATCATGGGAGGTGGGGTTTCTGGCCTGGCCTTGGGTTGAGGTTTTGGCTTTGGGGCGCTCGGCACCGCCTGGACAGAAGAGGCGGATCGTTCCTCTAGCTTGGCCGCAGTGGTTGTGCGTTCCGCATTTGCGTACGGAGGATTCAGCCGCCGTGTCGCCGGATTGAAAGCCGGAACGGGATCTGCGGCGCGGGTCCTGTCGGTCCGTTCCTCGAGCTCCCCCGCGATGGACTCCCGGGAGTCAGCAGACGGCCTCCTCGGCGAAGCCCGCTTCGCCGGATCGCCCGTCCTATCCACTTTGCCTCGCTCGAACATGGAAATCAGCGAGCCCGTGGGCGCGATGGACCCGGAGTCCACCACGACCGGAGCACTCGTGTCGTTCCCGCCCGTCCCGGCACCCGGCGGCCCGTCGCTCTCCTTCCTCCTCAGGGTGCCGCGCGGCCTCGGGCTGGGGCTGGCGCTCCTGCTCGCAGCCAGCGTCGCAGCGATGAAGCTCGGGCTCTTGGGGTCGACCCGGCTCTGCGTCCCGCCATGTCCGGCGGGAACCTGCAGCGGCCGCAGACCCGTCGAGGCCCCCCCGTCCGCTTCGTTCCCGCTGTTCCCGCTGCTGTTGCTCGCCGCGACGTGGGAGGCCGAATGTGTCGAAGGGGCGCGCGTCGTGGCAGCCGTCGGGTGTTGGCCGCCGGTGCCCAGCTGCCGAGCCGCCGACGGTGGAGGGGGAGGGCTGGCGTGCTGTCGTCGGCCGGTGCCGACCTGCGTGGCTGCGGTCAGGGCGCCATTGTCCTTGTTCGCCGGCGGCGGAGCGGGCTTCTTCTTCTGAAAGGCCAGCGAGGCGCCCTTGAGGGCCGTGGACGCGGCGTCTTGCGAGGCAGCGACATGGGGGCCACCGGCGGAAGTCATGTCCGGGAGGGCGCGGGTTGAGGCGACATGAGGGGAGAAGCGAGCTCCGACGAGGGACGGGAACGAAGGACCAGAAAGAACAAGAGGAGCTGTGCGAGCGGGTGCGTTAACGAGTGGCTAGGTCATTCATGGAGGAAGCGAAGGCTTGCTGCGTGCAAAGACGTGGATGGATGATGGTGGTTGAAGGTGCGAGCCCACCTGAGGTATCCGTAGTTGAAATAACGCCAAGGCGCCAGAGGTAAGCAGCCCCCCTAGCAGCGGCGCCGTTGGCCCGTAAATAGGTACCAAATATGGGGCCTGGGTGCGTCAACACGCCCTAGGCGCACGTGTCCAACCGCGCCGTTGTGGAGACGCAACCCTCCAAAAACGTCCCAAGGGAACGAACCGTCAGTGAATCAATCCGGTTCGTCTAATTAGCATGGAGAGGTGGTTGATGGGAAGAAAGATCAATGTTGATTTGAATGAAGCTTCTTGAGTAAATCCCAAGCTCCAGCAAGCAGATACAGCCGCCGAAACCCAAACGCCTCCCGACCTCCTCCAACGCCTGCCTTTGTCGCTATCACACGCCTGCCCTTCCCAATATGCCCTCTCCATTATGCCCTCAGCATCGTCAACCGCAGCCGCTGCTGTCCCGTCTCTCCATCTATCTCGGGCCTGTCGGCTTTTTACAGACAAATCTACTAGCAGCCAACTCAAGAAAAGTAGTGCCAAGCGCGGGCCACAGAGTCCGGTGCAACCAGAGCTCTTTCATCCAACCAACCAACCAACCAACCAACCATGCACAGTGCAAATCAACAAATAGTCCAGTGCAAAAGGGAAGAAAAGAAATGATAGCCAGTAACGTGATGTCGGACGTCGACCAATCGCCACGTTTGAGCACATGAGCCGTACGCAGAACGCTCAACACGCCATCAGACGCCCTGCATCAACATGACGCTGCTCATATATCTGTCGTGGCCATGTAAAACTAGCCTCTTGCGAGGACGTTTCTCATCAGAATCATACAAGCGACACACAATCAACGGCTGTTAGTACGCATCTTCGTCTGTCCACTCGCTCCCCGAGATGATGCGTCGCCCGTCCTCGTCCACCGTCGCTGGTGCACCGTACGCTGACGATGCCGGAATTCCTCGTGGGCGCTTCGCTTGGTTGCTAGTGTGCGAATGTCCCTGCTCAGGCTCGAATCGTTTCCCGCGTGCCGCTCGTAGCTTCGCGTAGTACACGTCGGTGGCGTCCGGCTCCGGCTCGCTGTTGTCATCATAGGTTTCCCAGTTCTCCGATCCTGATATGTTGGTGGATGTATGCGACGCATGCGAGGTCCCCGAAATCTGCCTTGCGGGTGGGGGAGCCCTTGGGTACGTCTGTTGAGAAGCTCGGATGGTCGCGTAGCGGTCGTCGTAGCGGTCGTCGTAGTAGTTCTGGCCCTGGTCCGACCGTGACTGATCAGACGCAGACCGAGAGCGGTCGTCGTAGACATCCTCGGGCTCTACATTCCGGACGATGCTCGAGCTCAGCCCCGTCGACTTGTACGGATTTGCAGGCGTCTCCAGCTCCGGCACCGGAACCAGCTCTCGCATCTTGGGCGGCGGAGCTCTTATCGGCGCACCGTTGCGGAGGGTGTCGTTTCGCGATTCTGGCCGTTGCCGCTCTGGTGAATTGTTGCCGTGCTTCATGTTAGAAAGAGGCACTCGGGCCGGTATCCGCGAGGGGCTCGTCTTGACATTCGATGGCGGCGGCTGCTTCTTCGCTGTTGACAGTCCTGCAGTAGGTGTCTTGGTCATGGTCCGAGGGGGTATCGACCTGGTCGTGGGGGCTTTGCCCGGGGCAGACTTGGGCGCGGCCCTCACCACCGACGCGGGAGGACCAGCCGGCGTCTTTGAGCGGGCGATGGAGGGTGCTTTCCTGGGCTCACCTGCCTCCAGCTCGTCCAAGTATCTCTCCCCAAAGACCAGGAAAGGTCTTCCGTATTCGTCCTCCCACTTCTCCAGGACCTTTCGTACCTCGGCGGCCACCTTGGGCAGCTCCTTGGCGATGCGCTTGCGCATCTTTTCCTCGCGAAGGAGCTTTCCCGGGTCACGCTTCTCTCCCTTCTGTCCGCGCATCATCAGCCGGGAGGCGTCTTGGCTAGACGCGGCCAGCTCGTCGCGTTCTTTGATCAAGGTCTTGTGCCTGTCGATGAGGGCCAGCGTTGGCGCGCGCTGCTCCTTGAGAACCTCCAGCCTGGCCACCTCGCGTTCATGTGCTTCCAGGAGCGCATCGCTATACACGTCAGAGAAGGCCGGTGTGAACTCCAGCATCTCGTCCTCCGATAGGTAGAGGGCGTCCCATAGCTCCTGAAGCTTGACGCGGGCGTCCTCGACAAACAGGTGGAGGTTTTGGCGCTTCAACTCGTTCAGTCGGTTCAGCTCGTCCTCGAATTCGTTGATTTGACGAACTCCACAACCTCGATTCTGGTTTAGGAAGACCTTTGTTTCACCTTCTTCAACACCAAGCTTGATCCAGAGAGCCTCCACGGAAGCCCTGAGGTCTCTCAAGCGCTTTTCGCGATTCTTCTTTTCCTCAGACAGCCGATCGCGCTTGGAACGCAGCCTCGACACGTCCTCCTCGTGCAGGCCGAGCTGCTCTGGGGCTTCGCGGTAGTACTTCACCACAGCACTGTCCTGCTGTGCCTGAGGGATGCCGAGCTCCGCCCAGAGCTGGATGATGTTGTCGCCGAGGGCTTGCACTGTAGCAATACGACGGGTGTACTCCTCATACACGCGCGTGAATTCTGCGTCAAGCTTATCGACGTAGGTTGGTGACAGGTCGAAGGTCGGTGGGATGGACTGGTTCGGCCCTGTAGGTGGCAGCGCGATCTGCACAAAGGTCGGCTCCAGGTGGGAAGAGTACGACTCCAAGGCCTGGACAAGCTCTGCAACATGCGGTTAGCAGGGAAGCACAAGGAACGGGGACGCAGGGCCCGCCTACTCTTGACTTGCTCGAAGCGCTCCTTGTGAAGACGCCTGATCTGGGCGTGCTTTTCCTTGAGCACCTGGAGGCATGATATGAGGGGGTAGGTGATTTTAAGGTCTTCGTCATCTCGGCGGTGTTTTGAGTCGTCGAGGGATGCTTCCATCTGTCTGATGGAAGTGATGATCCTCTTTGCCTCCTCGACGAGCTCCTTCTTCTCCGACGTGACCAGCCGTACTTGGCTGTTTAGTGCCTCCGACAGAGCCGCGAAGAGCTGTCAATGCCATGTGGGTTAGCCGGTTCACCATCATGCGTCTAAGCAGCACTCTTGGGGAACCCACCTCTGACTCACGAGCTTCGCGCTCATGGCTGGGTACGCCGATCTCGTCGAACAGACCGTGCAGCTGTACGATACTGTTGTTGACCTGTTGGGCTAGGTAGCTGGTGTCCATCGTCTGGAACCTAGACCCTTGCGGCGGGCGAGGCGAGCCGCTCTCAAGGGAAGCAAAATGTTTTATGATGTTGACTTGGGTGTCGGCGGCGAACAAGCTCGGCGTGAACCGCGATCGTCCGTCCGTGTCTTTGGTCGGGAACAAAACAAGGGAAACCTCGTCTTTATCTGAAGTCAAGTCTTTGACCAAAAGCGTGGGGAAAAGTTCGCGGGTCGCGAACAATGTCTACGTCGTGCGGCAGTTGGTGATGCTAGCTGTTTTTTTCCTCAGAGCAGGTGGTGATATGTCATCGAGCAACAAGACGAGGTTCGGCAGCAGGAGAGCATAGTATGCGCGTGGCCAGGCCGAGGTCGTCGAGATCCATCAATCGGCGTCAAAGGAACCGGGCTGACGAGCTGCTGGGGAACAGGAGACGGAGCAGATTTTCGTGAGACAGGAAACCTCGCGACAGCAGATGCACAGGCGGATTTGCATTCACGGGCCACGACAAGACAAGGATGGGCGAGGCAGCGAGATCTGCACTGTTTGGGCTAGTTGATGTTTCGCGCGCCAGGTTGCCATGGTAACGCGTGACTTGCATCACGGCCCCACACGGCGCTTCTGCTACCCCGCTGCTACAGCTGCTCGTCCACAGCTCCTCCTGTTATATCCGCACTTCGTAGGTAAGTAGGTATCGATAGGTTAGTGGGCTGCTTCTTGCAAGGCTGACCCATGCTTGTGACTGAGACTGTCTGCGTCAGGACGCGCATGATTGGACACGCTTCACCAGAAACCCAGCGCCTTGCGGGATGGGATGCCTTGCCGCCAGGGTGTCCAACGCGTCCCCTCTCCTGTTTGACAACTCTTTTGCGAGTAGGCCCTGGCCGTGTTATGTTAGTCACAAAGTTACAGCTGAGCAAGACATCGCCGACACAGCTTGGCCATGCCACATTCCAATCCCAACTGATAAGCTCATATCAAAAGTCCTGCTGCAAGTACCCTGACTTGGCAGATGACCATCGAATAGCAATTGGTCGGGTGCCTCGCATGGTACTGTCATCACTGGGTCACATCCGACCCAAGTATGCCAACGCACCTATATCCTGTCTCGTTCCCATGCATGCATGTCACAAGATATCAGAACCGTGGAGCCAAAGCGCCAAAGGAGACCCTCTCCTGTATATTTCTTCAGGTCATGCATCAGAACAGATCATCCACTTCGTTAAGCGACAGGCCGAATCCAAACCAGAGGTATTTGGACAATCCACATGGTGGAATGAATGCGCCGATCCGAGGCCGATGAGCCGACGGCACTACCACAGTATATATGCCAAAAAAAAAAACCCACCAAAAAAACAAAAACAAAAAAACGGGTATCAACAAAGCCAAAAGGAAACCGAGCGAGAAAAAGAAACCGGAAGGTTAGAGGAGAGCTGGCCGGGCTAGCACAACCGTGCCGCCGGCCTCGACACCTCTCAGAACGCTCCGCTCCACGATGGCTCCTCCGTCCCTAGATTCGACACCGTCTCGCTAATCTCCATGATTCCGTACATGTCCCAGGATAGGTTGTTCTGTAAATCCTCAATGTCTAAGCCGTCACACATTGGCTGGGACGCCACTGGTTTCGGCTCTGGATGTAGTGATACCGGTCGCTCATGCTGCAAACCAGGTTGACAGGGACCGTCCTGGCTCAATCCCACGAGCTGATGCGCCGCACTTGTGTGATCCCATGTTGTGTTGGCGTTTGGGTTGGTCGTTGACCAGTCCGCGCTGCACACGCTGATGCCGCCGCGACTCTCCCGCCGGTCGCCTGTCGCCGTTCCTGCGCGGCTTGGCCGAGCTAGGCCGGCGTGTGGAAGGACGCTGCCGACTAAGATGGGCGCCGGGCTTTCCAGGGGGATGCTTGACCTGAATTAAAGCATTAGTATGAGTGCAGCTAACATGGCGATACTCTGTCGTTTCTTACATGTCCACCTCGTTGAGTCCCCCGTCGTCTTCAGCACCCTGGCTCAAACTACGACGTATTTTCCCTAGCCATCTTTCCAAGGCGGCAGACTGACAGAGAGAGCGTCAGTACAGACCAAGGGGTTGACCCGGGACATATGAGGAACACATACCAGGGATTCCGCAATAGGAAACAACGGAGCTATCTCCCGTAGCATCCGGTTGTTGCTCTGCACTGCCTTGATCGACTCCCTCATTTTTTCTTGTGCGTCGACCCGGGTTGGGTCCAGCAGGCGAGCCACGTAATACAAAATGACTCTGCTGCTATCGTATACGAAAAATGGTAGTAATCCATCGGACAAAAGGCGAGCGCCGTGCTCCGATGCCTCTGCAAGGATGCTAGCAATCTTGTGGGCATGATGGTAGCACTCTGCCTGGATAGACTGAAGAAACTCGGTGTGCTCCGGTGGAAATACGAATGGTTTGCGTATTTTGAAAAGCTCTGGCATGGAGATCTTGTACAGCTCGAGGTAGTTGTGGTGATATGTGCAGTGAATAACCACCAGAGCGCCCAGCTGGTTGGAGTCGAGACGAGCATATATTGTATCCGCCGAGTACTCCACGAAATCGGGAAGCTCTCGCCGCCAGAGGCGAAGATCCGAGTCCAGTGCTGTGAACTCGGACTCGGGGAGCCAAGGCGGCGCAATCGAATCTGATCGGTTGACGTACCTGAGATACAGTTAGTTTCCACCCACGCCGGTCGCAAGGGCGCACAAGTCCCCTGAATAAGATGCATACCTAACCACCTTCTTCCACAAGGTGACGATTCGGATATAGTATGCCATGATGCCCATGTTCGCCGCTGGTCTTCGGGGCACAATGGCGGGTGAGAGGAACTGAAGAACGTGACCAACGCCGAGAGTCTCCGTGACACAGGGAATACGCAACCCAAAATTCCGCTCGTTGCAAGGCAGTTGGATTTTGATGTCGTTCTCCCGCAGCAGTGCCAGCTGGTCGTTTCCACTACTAGACCATGCGTCAAGGACGTAGCAGGCCCACATGACGCGTCGACGGCACTCCCTGGTTACGACTGACGGCGTGGTTTCCGGGGATTCGGTGCACATGATGTCGGGTGAGTACTCGGTGTTGATCTTCAAGGCATGGGCCATGCGAACAGCAACGCCACTCAGCATGAGTGCTTGGTTGTACTCGCCCATACGGAAGTGAAAGTCATGAAGGAGAACCGCGGTCTATTTCAACCCCAAGGTCAACATGACGGCGTTGAGCAGTGGGCGTGAAGAGCTAACCATGAGTCTCTGCAGCGAGATCTTGCCAAATGTATTGAGCATCAGATGCTCTGCTTTCTTGGCCCATTGGTTGCCAACGGCACGCAAGAAGGAGGGACTCGGAGTCTGGTCGAACTGACTGAGGCTCAGAGCGTAGTACCTGAGTAGGGAAGATCGATAAGCCACTGGTTCAAAAGGACAAGAGCAGAGATTGAGTACTCACTTGGCGCCATGAGCACAGATGATGTGAAGCAGCATGATCTCATCGTCAGACGTGAAGCCCTTGTCAAGCTGGCGCATCAAGGAAGGCTTGTGGACGAAGGCAAAACAGCGGATAGGATGAACGTTGATGAAATACTGCTCCACCAAACGCCGAACATTGCGTAGAGGAGGCAGGTCAATCGCGAGTAGCCTGCATATCCGTATGAGTTCTTGTAATTGCCTTGAGACACTGTGGCATACTTACCATGCCATGGCATCAGGGGGATTAGATGCCCCCGGCGAAATAGATCGTGAAGGGTTAGGGTTGGCTTGGTCTGGTAAGGGCTCTGATTTGGAGGTCAAGAGCATATCAATGTCTCCTTCCATGTCGTCCTGGGGGGTAAGCGAGTCCGCAGTTTCCGCCTCGGGAGAAGAAGAATTAGGGTCCCGCGACAAGCTGCGCGTGTCCTCGGTGGAACCGGAGACGGTCTGCGGCGTTGTCGGGTCGAGGCTACGAGTCCACCGCGGGGCTGAGCCGCCGTCGTAGACACAGTCGGCCTTTTTGGAGACGCAGCGGGAGCATTTGGGGCGGTCGCCGTTGCACTTGGTCTTAGAGAGGCGGCAGTTGGTGCACGAGCGATAGGTTCGGATCTTTCTCAGCGACACTGGCGAAGTGTGCACGCCAGTGGCGGTGGCCGTGGAACCATCGTCCCCAACACAGTCCAACTGGAGGCGCTCGCAGTTGCGGCAACCGTTGGGACGGCCGTCGCACTTGACCTGCTCAGACGGAAGAAGGAAGCATTAGCGATAGAATGGTGCATGTATTTTGAACAAATGAACCGGATGAATAAGTCGAAGACGAACAATGACTTTCAGCCAGCCATGGCGTTGCTGAATGAAGGTGGGGGTGGGTAGACATGGGACAGGACATAAGCTTGTTTGGCGGCGAAGAGCCGGCCGAGTCCAGCACCCCAAAACGCTAAACCAATAGATGCGAAATCAACTTGCCTTTCTCGCGCGACACACGCGGCACCGCATTGTTCAGCGACTCGAGGCTGTCATCGCCGGTTATCTTGTTGTCGATACTTGGGGTAGATGGAGCGTAGGGACTCAGAGCCGGGAGAGGTCTCAGATGGGTCTTTGGGGGGGGTGGGCGCTGTGCTGTCTCTTGAGCGACCGTCCGACGGAAAGGTGAAAGCAGTCTGGCAGAGCGAGCGAGCGAGTGGGCGTGCAAGAGAGCCGAGGATCCGGGCTCTTTCTAAATGCCTTCACACAAGTTGCAAGGGCGATGACGTGCTCCGCTAGCGAGCCACGACTTTTCTGTTTTGCTGGCGCATCGTGGGCTCACGTCGTTTGGTGCTGTTCTGACGCCATCAGGATCAGAGCGCACGAAGGAACAAGGGTCCCGTCTGATTGGCGAGTGTGCCTGTCAAACGTCCCTTAAGAGGGCAACATCCGGGGCCTACTTGCTCGCTAGGAACGCCTGGCTCATGGCGTTGTCAGCAGGCGGCCCCCCCCCCTCCCCCTTTCTATTTCTCCCACTCTCTGTCTTCTTTCCCCGGCTGCCCTGGTGCTATATTTTCAATCAATTTTGGATTGACGTGACTGGAGCTGGACCGGTGGGCTGCTGAGAGGAATAAATAGTGTAGCCTAGGTGTGTGGGATTTGGGATCATGGACATGGACGTTTAAAAATGGAAGCAAATGATTATAGATGTTCTAGGGCAGTGGTAGGGCTGGCACCGTGCGAGTCCAGAACTACCTGCCTCATCCCCTCCTGCCTCAACACGTAGCTTGTACTTACCTTGCAACTCAACAAGTCTACTCGTTCCTGCCTCATGCTTGAGGTATAGTAGCCTTTGAACAACATGCACCTGCCTACTCTCACGGACCACTACTGTCATTCGAACCCTTCAACACAAGGTACTATACCTTACCTGGCAAAAGCTGTCACGAGTCGGCATGCACCCAAAACGCCAGGTCAGCACATACACGCACGCATGCCCCCTCACCGGCAAGGCAATCCAAGAATATCTATTTTGAAAGCACCTCGTAGCACGGGCATGCCAGATGACAAACGTATAGTCGATACCTTGGGATGCCACCAACGTCTGGGGCAATTAATCCCCCACCACCCCGAGGTTGAGGTGCTTCAGGCATACAACCTCGTCGTCGCTGCAGGCATCTCGATAAGTGCGGTTCACATCGTTGGCTCGCTGCGATGGTGCAATATGCACCACCCGCACATCACCTGTGTCCCCCATGCCATGTCCCAGCTCCTCGGCATTGCTGAGTTCGTGCAGTGCGTACGCCATGCCAAGCAGCAGGTCTCCCGACCTATCTCCGCATCCGAAGGCATACGAGCGATTGCATGCACTCGTCCATCGGCGGCGTCATCGCGGACGGAGGAGGGGACGGCCGTGGTTCGTTCTCGCTAGAGTTGTACGACCCCCAGTATTTCGGGACTGATATTAGCCGCCGCCTCGGTAACGCACCTCTTCGGCAGCTCCTCAAGCCCGACGCGACAGGCTCCCCATCCCCTTACGGAGCCGGCGGCTAGTCTACATATCCCGCAACTTACAATTGCTCCGCCTAAGCAACACTCGTAGCACGAACAAGGGACGGACCCGGAAACGGCCGTGCTCTTGATCCCTGCTGGACCCTCA
Source organism: Stachybotrys chartarum (assembly GCA_001021365.1). NCBI lineage: Eukaryota > Fungi > Ascomycota > Sordariomycetes > Hypocreales > Stachybotryaceae > Stachybotrys > Stachybotrys chartarum. The sequence continues at coordinate 1,065,316 of LDEE01000002.1, read as the reverse complement.
TGCCCGCTTACACATACTCACCAAGAGTTCGCAGGGACCTAAAATTAATCACGTTCACCACCATTGTTGACTGGGTACTGGCTCTACGATATAGTCGTCTCACGGTCAAATGGAAACGCGTGAAGATGACCTTCGATTCCTTCAACCAGTGAAGCTGCTGAAGCTTCAATTGTTAACTATATCATAAGTAAGCGACCACTTTCGAACGACAACCGATAGCGGTAAAGGCAAGAAGTGGACCAGTCTGTCCTCGTACGTAAAACGCACCATAGACACCTCACACTGCACCACGGAAACTATCGTAAGCGCGCATGACCAACCCACCGGCAATACTCCTTCACCTACCACGACCTGTAAAACCGAGGACGCTTCTTTCATTTCCTCGTGAAGAGAAAATCCAGAAGCGCGGGGTGCAATCAGTTCCCGCTAACTACGGAGATAAAACTTGCAGATTGGCCAACTGGACGTTGTCAAATGTATCCGTTCGTCGGGACATCGGACATTGGGCGCTCGCCAACGCCTCCAGGCACGGCTATCTTACCTGCAGCATGCACCCGCCACCGTCTCTTGCATGAGAAAACTACTGAAAAGATCCGACCAATTTCACCTAGGATTATGTTTTTAGTTTGAAGCAAGCCGCCAATCAGCGCCAATGGTTTCTAGACCTGTCAGACCTGTGGCTTCGGACCCTCGCAATTTGCGGAATCTCTTCGAGGTCTAGACGCGGTATATTACTTGATAGATCGTGAATTCACGGGTCGGCATTGTCAGCCGTTGCCTATCTATCATGTGTGTCAATTTTGGCTTTGTAAGGCACCGACAGTCCTAGCTTAGCCGTGGCATTCTTTGCTTATACTTATTGACGCTGGGGTCGAGGTAATCCAGGCAAGCAATGATCAGAGAAACGGCGGCTCATCTGTCCCAAGCATGAAATTAGTCAATTCAACCGTATTCCCATAGATGCGTTGGCCCAATCCAACTACGGCCGTCTTACTCGGCCATCTCCTCGTCCTGATCGGCAGCCTCTGCCTCCTTTTTTGCTTTATACGCCGCTGCCCAGTCCTGTGCCTTGGCCATGACCTTGTCCTTACCCTTGGGGTCCTGCTTCTCCTCCCACGCAGCCCATCTGCGGAACCACTTCTCCGCCTGCTGCGGCTTTAGCCCCTTGACCTTGGTCCTCCTCTCGAATACGTCCCTCACGGCCGCTGGGTCGGCCTGCGAGCCAGTGACGCCGACCTCGAGATCCAGCAACTGGCCCCAGAGGTCGCCCTTCTTCGGCCACGCGGCCAGAAGGCCTTCGAACATGGTGCGTCCGCGTTCGGCCTCGCCGTTTGGCGACCGGAACTCGAGCGCTGCGAACCGGCTAACGATGTTCTGGTGGTGCTGCGTAGGCAGCTGCTGAGTGGCCCGAGGCAGAAGCGCTCTTGCGCGTGCCGGCTCATTCAGGGTGACGTGTAAGAAGTGCGCGTAGTTGATCCACACGCTGGGCGTCTTTGCGCCAAATTTCTTCAACATGGCCTCGAAGAGGGCATCGGCGTCCTGAAGAATGTTAGCTTGATCCGCACATGGCTTTTGCTTCCGGAAACCAGTGATCCTTACCTTGAACTTTTCCGACTGGATATAAATACTAGCAAGCCTCTCGTGCACTTCCTGGCTGTCGTTGTACTGGCACGCCCGCCTAAAGACTTCCTCGACAGTGTCCTTGGTGCCGTATGCAACCTCGAGATTGAGGTAGGCAACCCACACGTTCAACTTCTCGGTTTCCTCTCGAATACCAATGGATTTGATGGCTCGCTCAGCAACCTCACGGGCCTTGGATAGCTCGCTAACTTGCATCTGGAATGCCATGTACGCGATCCATAGCTCAGAGGAATCCGGCTGTCCGAGAAGCAGTCGTTCGTAGTCGCTGGTGGTCTGCGGACCATTCACATCGAGCTCTGCTGTCTTGTCCACTTGGATGGCTGCCTTGTTTCTCTTCTTGCTCTTGCCCTTCTCTTGTCCTCCTTGTGTGCCATCTTCAGCCTCCGAAGCCGAGTCGTCGAATGGATCGGCTGACCAGTCCTTTGTCTTGCCTGCACTGAGGCCGCCTGACTTCACTGTCGATCGTCCACCGAGCTTGACGCCGTCACTATCGTCGTCGTCCTCCTCGTCGACATCATCCTCATCACGCTCATCACTGCTATCATCAGCATTGTCCGTGCCCAGGATTTTGAGCAACGCAGCTTCATCGATCATGTCAACATCCTCATCATCGTCTTCTTCCTCCTCCTCCTCATCGCTGCCATCACCGTCCAGCCTAGCTCCCTCCTCAGAATCTGAGTCCATATCAGTGTCCTCTTCGTCAAATAGAGATGGCTTCAGGCCAAAACTGATCTTCCTCTTGTCAGGCTCGATAGTCAGGATCATGGCTTTAACAGCATCGCCCGCTTTGTACAACTTAGTGGCATCCTTGACAGGATTTTCAGCCATCTGGCTTCTGTGGCAAAGACCGCTGACGTTTGCCGAATCATCGATAACGATGAAGGCACCAAACTCTTCCACCTTTCGCACCTTACCAGTAACCACCTGGCCCTCCTTGACATCCTTGTAAGTCAGAAGTGGCTTGTAATCTTCGTCAACAACAGAAGACTTCAGATTGAGCTCGACTTGACGTGTCGAAGGATCTATTGAAATGACACGTCCCTTCACGAGCTGGTCGACTTGGAATTGATCCTTCCATTCCTTCAGGAACCTATCCGAAAGATTCGAAATCTTGACAAATGCAGTGACTTGACCACCCAGTAGGACGAACAAGCCTTTGTCGGAGACGTTTTTGACAAACCCGCGAATAATGTCACCGTGCGATATCTGCGACCAATCCGTAATCTCCTTGTCCTTGACAGGAAGAGTAGAGCTCATGATTCGTGAGGGACGCATCGACAAGCGCAGACGCTTGTTGCTGGCATCCACATCTACAACGGAGACACGGACAATGTCGTTCTTGTTGTGCTTGAGGGTGCTGATATCGTCGTAATCATCTCCCAAATCAGGCAGGTGTACTGGTCCAGACACCAGCTCTCCAAGCTGCACGATGACTTGACGCTCGTTGACTTTGGTGACACGACCAGGTAGCACCATGTTCTTCTTCAGAGAAGACCAGCCGATGGCGCTTGATTCGCCTGATAACCGAGCCGACAGATCCAAGCGCTTGCTTTGCACGTCTACGCCTGTCACTCTCACCCTGAGCGCCGAACCGACAGGGAAGTTTGCTTCGATGTCGTTAAGCAGCGACAAGTCATCCGAGGCCTCCATGACAGAAATTCGGCCTCGAATAGTAGGCGATATATTGACCCATAAGAACTGGGGGCTGACATTATTGACAAAGGCGATATGGCTTTGCCCGACCTGTATCTTTTCGAGCGATAGCGGTTCCAGAGTATCAGCTTTCATGTCGCTGTGTTTGGCGGTCAACTCAAGAACTGAGTGAGCTGATCTGTGAGAGAATGGAAGGAAGCGGTGGTCTTTGGCATCGTGCACACCAAGCACCCTAACTCTGATCGACTGTATCTTTCGGAACCTTTCGAGAGGGTTCCTATGGTTGCTGATCTCATCCCAGCTATCAAAAATTTGTGACACATCGATGCGTCCTTGGACTTGCGTATCGAGAATCTGCACGTTGAGCTGAGTTTCCTTGACCGAGGTGATTCTTGCTTTCGTAACAGTGCCTTGGGTAAGGTTGTCTACCGGCGGCGCAGACTCAGTCTTGGACTTGTCGTTCCGTTTTGCCTGGACATCGTCGGCGCTTGACGAGACTGGTGCAACCATAATACGGCGAAGATCTTGTATAACCGACACTATACGGACCTCGAGTGACTGATATTTGTGCATGCTGAAGTCGGGCTTCGATTGTACTTCAGCCGGCAGGCGAGATTTGGGTAGTAGAGCATGTAAGCTGCCTCCGAACTGGACGAAGATGGCTGTCTGCGTGATGTTTCTCACGAACCCGTGCACCACCTCACCTTGCTTGGCGTCCTCAAAGCGTGCAAGAAGCGTCTTGTTTTTTGCGGCGGCAACCAAGCTCGGCTTTTGCGTGAGGATAATGGCCCGCCGCTTCTCGGCCTTGTCGAGGACAGCTAGATCATTGATTGTTTGCCCTACGTTGATTCGCTTGAGAGCGAACTCGTTCTTTGACGTTGATTTGTCGGTGAGATGACCAACAGGCAAGATGGCTTTCAGCTGGCTATCCGTGAGCTCCACGTGCACTTGATCCTCAGTCTTCTGTGTCACCTTGGCAGAGACAATCTCGCCAATCTGCAGGTTCGCCAGGGCCGTCTGCTTTTCGATGCCGAAAGCGCTTGGGTCTTTGCAAGACACAACCAGCCGGTGTTGCTCGGGGTCAACGTCAAGCACGTGTACGCTGACAACCTGGCCCACGCGGAAGTACTCTGAGGGATCCCGAATGTAGGCCTCGCTCATTTCAGATATCGGTAAAAAGCCATTGAGAGACCCGTAAAATTTGATGTGGGCACCATTCTGCTGAATCTTGACAATGGTGCCAAGAGCCAGCATGCCGACGCTCACTTCGTCATATGCTTTGATGATGGGGGCTTCCGAATTGACAAGCGACTTCTTTAATGTAAGCCTCATCCGTTTCTTGGAAGGGTTCACTGAAAGAACTCGAGCCTTCAGTTTCATGCCTTCTCGGAACTTCTTCTCGGGATGCTGCAGGCGTACATCGGATAGATGGCGTTCAGGGACGAAACCGTTGATACCATCTGCTATTTTCAAAATAAGACCAGCGACGCCAACTTCATTAACCACCACCTTCTCAACGTCGCAAGTAAGGACAGCTCCGGTTGGGACATCCTCAAGCCGGATAAAGGGCTGCTCCAAAATGCTCTTCTGAAGGGAGATTTGGAACAAGCCGTCTAGCTCGTTGTAACCGATAACTCGTCCTTTGTGGGTAGATCCAACTTTGTAAGGACCGCTTGATTCGTAGAGCGCATCCACCTTGCCATCCTTGACGCGAGAGATGTGAACAAAGCCGCTAAGATCAGGAATGCCCGTATCCACGAACAGACCGATTTCGGTTTCGACGTGACGCACCGTGCAAGTATCGAGCAAGGACGAAATTGGTAGAGCATCGACAGGGAACTTTTTGTTTGTTGCTTTGCCAGCTGCGTCTCGACTGAGAGAAAGGATGTGAGGCAAAAGTGATATGCCAAGCTTGGGCTCTTTGGCAATTATGAAGTTGCAAATCACACGAGCCTTGACCCTAGAGCCGACCTTGTATTTGGCCTCAAGGTCAACTCCCTGCGGGCCAACGCCGGAATGAATAAGGTCAGCAGTGGCATCCAAATGACCCATGATCTTGCCAGCAAGGCCACGCCTGTCAGTGTTGGTAACCAACAGATCAACGAGAGTTCCGGGTTGAAATGTGTTGATGGTTGTAGCGTCCGCAGGAACAACCTTGGCGTTTCCCAGTTTGCTCTGGAGCAGCGATAGCTGTGCGACTTTGCCGTTCGCACCTTTGCCGGTGACCTGACATAAGAATACGGCGCCTGGCTGGAGTCGTGCTTCGTCAATGGCTGTGTCCACCTCGCTCTTGGGCAAGAAGCCACCCAAGTCGGGAAGACCAATATCCATAACACAGCCTCTGTCTTCAACACTCACGACCGCAGCCATGACCGTGCTCTGTGGAACCACATCGTCTTTTCTTAGCCCAGAGTTGGTCTCTGAAGGTCGCAAAGAAAGCTCAATCTTTCGCTTCCCCTTGCCGACAATGGAGTCATCTAGTATAGAGACAACATAGACGCGCAGGTACTGTCCAACAGAAAAGATTGAAGTAAGGTTCACGCCATTGTCGTCTGAAGATTCCTCATCTTCATCGTCTTCATTTTCGTCCTCAAGTGCGGCGTCGGCATTGAGGCGGTTTGTAAGCTGCTCTGACATGGCAACAATAGACACATGTCCAACGAGGTTATTAGGGAGGGCGACTTCGATGTCGAGACTGTTGATGCGAGTGACTTGGCCGAGTACTAGAGACCCCTTGGCCAATTTCTGTTTCCCTTAGTCTAGGCCCAACAGATCTGCAGATGGGAACAGAGGCTTTAACGTACCTTGAAGCTGAGACTTTCGACCTTGATATTCTCCTCCTCTTCCTCCCCTTTCTTGCTAGCCTTCTTGCCCCCTTTCAAGCTGACCTTCCTCTTCTTCTTGGTGAGGGTCTTGCCTCCGGTATTGAATTCCTCTTCTCGCATAGCGTCGGCCTTTGCCTCCAATTGAATCTGCTTTTGCTCCAAAGGAGTCAGGACGCTACCGCCTCCTCGAGGGAACATTGGCTCTTCATCTTTGAGAGCTGAGATCACAGCGGGCTTCGCAGCCTCCTGGGATGGTTTGGCTGTCTTCGTCTTGGTTGTTCCGGCATCTGTGGCAGCATTCTTTTTCGAAGGTCGTGCTTCCTTCGTCTTCTTCGCCGACTTTGAAGGAGGAGTGCCTCCAGGGGCGTCCTTTCGTTTGAGGGAGCTCATGGCGGAGGCCTTGTCGCAGGTATTCCTCGAGACAGTGTAAGCCAGCACTACTGATTTCCTATGGAATCTACATGATTTTTTTTTTCTTTGCCAAACGCTAAGAGCGGGACACCGATAAGGCTTATCGATAGACAGATAAACCGCCACCAATTTTGGCTCGAGTACTTTTAGCGCCGTCAAAGGGCGGTAGCGAAGAATGTAGCGGCCTACTCCGTACAGCACGCACTGGTGTTTCCCTTGCGTGACGCTAGGCATCGGTGTGACTTCTGACGGCTTTTATTAACTCCAAACCTCGATCATGCTTTAAGGTCTTGATCCGATGTCACTCCATTCCGACTTGTCTGGCACGCAGCTGCTCTTCTACTCATACCGCTGGTCAGGGTATGCATGATGGCGAGCCGTAAGAGACAGCGCCCGAACCCCTCGGCTACTGGCCGTTTGGGTCCTTCAGGCACCACATCACAGCCCGATCTCGCTACGTCATTAGGTCCCTCGGTAGCAGAATCGGCCTCGTCTGACCAACGAACATCAACCTCCCGAGGTGTTTCCAGCGCCGAAAACTCGATAGCCGACACAATAAAACAAAAAACCGTTGGTAGCGCTATCCTTGCGAGCGTGTTTAGCATGCTAAAGAGTGTGTTCTAGATTCGTAAAGCACGAAGTTGGTACGGGCCCTGGACACAGTCATCCAAAGCATCTCCGTCTACGTCGGTTGCACGAGAGAATATAAGCGGTGGCACAGTACGATCGAGACGACCGCCAGATCTAAGTAGATTTGATCTCAAGAGCGGTGGCGAGGCGGCAAGTTTGAGTAACTCTCCGGCCGCTATGCCACCTCTGCCAAAGATACCTGAACAAGCCGTGGATGGCCGACCCGTGGATGGAAGTAGCGATTCGGCGGTAGAGAGAAATGAAAACGACGAAAGGAACAGGAGCGAGAACCAAGAACGGAGTAGCCAGGGAGGGAACGTGACCCAAACCCAGAGGCCCGAAACGGACATAGCTGCAACTTCGCAAAACCAAGAACCGTCGGCTACTGCCCAACGACCTGCGACATCTTCTGGGTGGCTGGGGTGGCTGTCAAGGACGCCGCTCATGGACTCGCAGCCCGCTTTGACAGCCATAGCTCCAGCTGATAAACCGACGGATAAACCTGCGGAAACACAACCCGCTAGCAATGAAGGCGCAGAACCAACTAGGCCAAGCACTCCACCAGCGAGCATATCGACGACAACAGTAAAGCAGGATGAAGCTCCCAAAAAGCTGCCGGCCTCTTCATCCTGGTTTGGCATGTGGCCGTTGACTAGCGAAACTGTCACAGAATCAGGTTCAGCAGTGACGAACAGTACTCCTGAACCCGAAACCACGAATACGGACAGTGTGGCAGTGAAGGATACTTCGTCTCCGGACCATCAATCTACACCCAAGGCTGGATCAACCTGGGCTTTTTGGTCGAAGGACTCTCCCAAATCAACGGGAAAGCTTGTTAAGCAAGAGTCCGGCGAGATAGCAGTGATCGGGGAAGGCTCCGAGGCACATCCAAAGCCCATGGCAGAAGATGACGTGTCTAGCTCTCCGTCAAACAATGCCAAATCCGGGTCCAAAGCCAAGGAAATACAGCCCGCAGGAAGGTCAACTTGGCGAAAGCCCAAGAGGATTCGCCCTGCTTCGATGGATATATCCCCGTCCTCCTCTCTAGCAAAGGACAGCGCTTCGATTTCGGACGAGGCCCCCAACTTGACAGCACAGGCTAGTGTTGAGACTTTTTCATCTGCCAAAACTGATACCCCTGCCAAACCAGCTATTGGGGCGACAAGCCCAGCAAAGCTGCCTCCCAACCTGCTACTCCCTTCATTTCACAGCACCTATCGACTGAAGGAGAATCCATCCATCATCAAGCAAGTGGCACAGCTTCTGCTCCGTACATCGCAACCCCCTGCAAACCATGTCTTCCGAAACTCAGACGTACCCAAGGTACGGAAGGCAATCGCTATCGGCGTCCATGGCCTCTTTCCTGCCACGTATTTGAGGCCAATGATCGGACAGCCTACCGGCACTTCTCTGCGATTTGCCAACTTTTGTGCTGATGCGATACGAAAATGGGCCGATGAGCACGGCTCGCCCGAATGCGAGATCGAAAAGGTTGCCCTGGAAGGCGAAGGCAAGATTGGCGAGCGAGTGGAAAACTTGTGGAAGCTTCTGCTGAACTGGATTGACCACCTCCGCAGTGCGGATCTGATCATCATGGCGAGCCACTCCCAAGGCGTCCCTGTCAGCGTCATGTTGTTGGAGAAACTCATCGATCTCGGCCTCATCACCAATGCAAGGATCGGCGTTTGTGCCATGGCAGGAGTTTCCCTGGGACCGTTTCCAGAGTACAAATCCAGCATCCTCATGGGTTCGGCAGCCGAGCTGTGGGAATTTGGCGATCCAAACAGCGGGAATTCGCAGCGCTTCGAAATTGCGCTGAAACGCATTCTCGATTACGGAGCAAGGGTAACCTTCGTTGGCAGCATCGATGACCAACTGGTCCCCATGGAGGTGAGTCCTGAACAGTCGCCGCTGCGTTTGGAGTTTGAAGCTAACGAGGGCAGTCTGCGGTCTACTCGCCGGCGCACCATCCAAACATCTACCGGGCCGTCTTCATTGATGGGCGTATCCACGCTCCGGACTTCATCGCCCATCTCATCGGATTCGCCCTCAAGCTGCGCAACCTCGGCATATCCGACCACGGCCTAATCCGTGAGCTGTCCCTGCCACTTGCCGGCTCCCTCTACGGCGGCGAGGGTCACTCGCGCATCTACTACGACCCGGCTGTCTACGACCTTGCCATCGCTCACGCCCTTGAAACCACGTCGGCCCCCAACGCGTCCTTCGTGTTTTCGAAGCGTGACTCGGTGTCTACTCCAAACCCTTACGTCCTCCCTTGGATCATGCGCGGCATGTTGGAGGAGGATCTTGTCAAGACAGAGCTTAGCAGTGAGACGGAGGAGCTGCTGCGCCAGTTCGATGACTGGAAGCCGACTACCAAGGCTCTCAAAGACGTCAAGTACCGACTCGAAGCTGTGCGGTCGAGGTTATAATGTTTTCACGCGGGTGCTCTTTTTTTCTTGATGTTAGCGATGGTCTCTAACGTGGACCTCTGTGGCTTGGAGTTTGTGTGAGCGATCATGATGGGTTTTGGTTAGAACAGGAATACAGGACTAGGCCCATGCCTGCGAAAGGAATAAGGATAAAGGAGCCTTGCATTTACAACCCGGCATCATGGCTGGGCATAGCTAGATATCTGAAACGACTCTCAAGTAGTCCATGAATACGATTGTACATCATTTTTTTTTCAGGCTCAATGTTCAGAATAAGTGACACACAACGTAGCCCGACGATGCATCTCCTTGTAAGCCTTGCTCTGCGCTGTGGGTGACACCCCCGTCGCATGCTCCCACGGTTGAACGTAAGCAAGTTTATGGAAGCTCTACCAATGACCTCTCAGACACCCAAACATGTATAACCTTTTAGTACAATGCAAGAAATGATCCATAATATACACAGGCGTCCCACGCCCGCCCAGACACGACGCCAGTGTGACGCCATCAGCCACTTACCATCTTACTTCTGCAGAGTCTGTGCCTATTACCGTCTACCCAGTGTCCAGGCGTAGATGCGATCCTGGATCTGATCCCAAGTCATGGAGTGGTTCGACACGCCGTAGGCCTGCGCTTCCTGCAGAACGACTGTCGGGGCGCCGCTGCCGCCGCCGGCATTCTGGATCTTCCCGTGGACGACCTCGGAGGCGACGCGGCGGAGGTCCTTGACGGTCAGGTTCTCGATGCGGCTGCACATCTCGCGCACGGGAATCTTGTGGCCGTGGACCTGGATGGAGCGGCCCAGGTCCTCGAGCTCCACCATGCGGCTCTCGAGGTTCATGAGCAGGCTGGAGCGCAGCTGCTTCTTGGCACGCTCGACCTCGCCCTCCTGGAGACGCGAGAAGCCCGTGTCGAGCGTCAGGGCGCGCAGCTCCTGGCACATGACGTCGAGCATGCCCGACGTGTGGCCCGGAACGCACGACGCCGAGATGCCGAACAGGCCGGAGTCGGTGTAGGAATGGTTGAAGGCGACGCACGACTCGACCCAGGCGTAGTTGTTGAGGACGTTGGTGTAGAGCCGCGAGTACATGCCCTTGCCGGGCCCGCCGGCGGAGAAGGATCCGCCGCCGCCCAGCAGGGTCTGGAGCGTGGCCAGGGCGTAGATGTCGGGCGATGAGACGGGCAGTCCCTCGAAGGCGATGTGGATGTGGGTGAACTTGGCGGTGTTGAGGGAGGGGGTTTGTGAAGGCAGTGAGAGGAAGCCGCCCGTGTAATGGGCAGGGTCGGAGATCTCGGGCATTCGTAGTGGAGATGGCATGTCGGGGAGGGCGTTGGCTTTGCCAGGGGCGGTGGTGGTGATGTTTTTGAAGAAGGGTATCTTGGATAGGAGATTTGGTGACTTGGAGGGGGGGGTTGACGAGGCTGAGGATCCTGAGGACGAGGGCGGTTGGTAGCCGTCGCTCCCGCTGTCGGTCAAACTCGCGCTGCTCTGGCTTTCGGGCGACTCGGTCGCTCGTATCGTGAACTGCTGGGGCTTCACGCGCTTCATGTCGCCAAAGAAGCGCTGTGCCAGGTCCACGGCGCGGTCGTGCTCCACGCCCGCAAAGGCCAGCACCATGCGCTCCGGGCGGTAGAACAGATTGCGGTACTCCATCACCGTGTCCCTGTTGATGCTGCCGAGACGGTCCTCGGGGCACAGCAGCGGGTTGCCGAGGGTGTTATCCTTGAAGGCGGCCATGTGCACGAGCTCCGGCAGGATCAGCTCGGGCTTGCTCCAGATCTCGGAGATCTCGTAGCGCGCCGTCTCGATCTGCTCGGCGACCTCCTCCTCCGTGATCTTGGGGTCGCGGATGGTCTCGGCGAGGAGGTCGAGCGTCTCAGGGACGGCGTTGTTGAACGTCGCGGCCTGGTACATCATGGACTCGCGGGACGAGGCGCACTGGATGTTGCCGCCCAGCGCCTCCACCCGTTCCAGCATCTGGTCGGCCGTGTGTTTGGATGTCGACTTGAAGGCCAGGCGGTCCATGATGTGCGACACGCCGCGGATAGGCTGGTCCTCGAACCGCGAGCCCGCGCTGACGTAGACGCCTACGCCGGAGAAGGAGCCCGGGAGGGCCTCGGATGCCACTCGGAGACCGTTTTCTAGTGTCGTGACATGATCGAGGTCTGTAGGTTCCTGGCGAGGCAAACATATGTTAGCCTGCCTCAACTCGAAGCTCGGGAAGGGGGGTTGCCAGGCAGTGACACACCTTCTGAATGCCTTCAACGGCGATGGTAGCCAGGGATCGTCTAGTGGGCACGGCCGTAAGGCTCCTTTGGAGCAGCCTCGAGGGCGCAGAGGCCCTCGCTATCGGCTGCACTCGAGTACATATGTTGCGCAGCATCTTGGGGACGAAGCTGGCCTTCCGCAATACAAACACGGCATGCAGGTGACGAAAGTCGAGGATGGAAATTTGCCCACCAAACTTGGACCCCGGCCTTATCGCGTCAGCGATTAGCGCGAGGTCAGCGCCCCGGTCGACGCTACAAGGACGTTACTAACCCACCAGCACATTCGTCGAATACGGGCGGAATATGTTGGCGCCGAGCGGCATCCTCTCTTCGATTCCTCGATTCATCAAGCCCAACTAGGTCCTGTTGGTACACAACTTCAACGATCCTGCACCATTTTCATGATACTCAGCATTGTTTGGTCATTGTGTCAACATCGCTATTACATGCAAGAAACATAATATTGTAGCTCAGCCAAGATTCGGCCAAGGCTTATATGAAGCATGCAATTTAACTATGATGGCGCTGTTACAGCCAAAAAAAAAAATCCAGGCGCCACTGGCTTAGGTAGGTGTATATATCCCACAACATTCGTACGCTGGCGCTTCGCCTGACCACCCCAGGAATACTCCAAACTCCTGCCCATATAAAGCTTCATGTCGCATGAAGTGTGCCTCTAAAGAATAGTAGAATTCCCGTTATGACCCGCTATGATATGAAATGAACGCGCAAGGAAAAAATGAACAAATGAAAAGGCAAAGATAAAGGGACAGGGCCCGATTGATGCAGTTGTTTGTAGTACTCCTCATCCTCTGGAGGGCATGCCGTGTGATTGAAGAGCCGCTGCGGCATCAAGACTCCGCATTCCTGTATCGGGCGCGCTGCCGTCGTCGCCTGCTGTGCCGTCAAAGACCCATGGCCCAGCGTCATTCCGGGGTGTGAGGGGGCCTTCTGAGCCCTGTGGCGGCGACGGTGTGCGGTTGTTGTGGGAGCCATGCGCCCTCATCGAGCCGGGTGGCAAACTCATAATCGGCACAGGCGTGGAGGGAACGTGGGCTGGGTTCGAGCCATTGAGTGATGAGTCTGGAGAACTGACCAAGATCGTGCTGTCCATGGCATCGATGCCACGGATCGTTGCCCCAGCGTCTACAGGCCGTGGGACTGTGGTGCTATCCTCTGGTATGCATGCAGAAGTTGCAGTCGGGGGCGCAGGATTTGAGTCGACTGGTTCATCTGCCTTGATCTTACTGTCGTCAACTTCATCAGACTCATCGTCCATCTGTTGCCAGTCTTCAGTGGGCTCGTCGACATCCGCTTCGAGGTCGGCGCCGGCACGGCAGTTGGGACACAGAAAGACCGGGTACTGGGGACCCATCAAGAGTGCCTTGACACACTTGAAATGCCACGTATGGGAGCAGGGTGCCACGAAAAGAGATTGGCAAGGCTGTGTCGAGTTAGTTAGTTAACATACATGACAGCATTATGCTGGGGGAGAGTGACGAACAGCAATAGAATTGAGGCAGATGGAGCAATCCTGCGAGCTGTTTCCAGAGGCAGAACCGCCTCCGTTTGTGGCCATTGTGCGAAGTCGCTTGTGGGCAGCCATGCTTGCATCGTGTTAGTCTACGTCGGGGCAAACGGGCCCAGTTTCCCGGGTTGGACTTACTTGAAGGTGTTTAATTTGGTTTGCCAGCCACGGTTCAGCTCCACCCTCATCTTGACACAGCGGTAAATCATCTCCTCGCCGCCCTTGAAGTCAATGCCGAGCTGGATTATGTCGCCGTCGTTGATTGGGAAGGCCTTGCTCTCCTGCGAAGGTGGGCTCAAACGGATGTGGTTGAGGAACGTCCCGGAAGAGCTCTTGACATCACGAATGTACCACTTGCCGTCCTCGCACCAGAACTCGCAGTGCCGTCGACTGACAACCTTGCTCTTGAAGCCGACGGGCGCGGCAGAGGGCTGGTTGCCAGGGGCGTTGGACATGAGCTGGCTGTCCTTCTCCGAGTAGCGACCGACTCGGATCACATCTGACGGCCTGGGGAGGCTTCGCGTGATGGCGGGAAACGACAGCGAGGGTCTCGTCGACCGAGAGTCGAAGTAAGTGGAGAAGCGGATGGAAGGAGTTGTGTCCGAGGAGTTTGCGGCGGCGGGTGAGGAAGAGGCGGAGTTGGTCGCGGCAGAAACAGCCGCAGCCGCAGAGGCATCGCCAGTGGTGGCGGCGCGGGCTCTCGCCATGGTATCGATCTGCTGTGGTGCTGCGCTGGAGGAGGACGACGACGACAGCAACGACGGCGAGTTGGAGGTGGCAGAGATGGCTGCAGTCGATGCGGCGGTGGTGGTCGAAGGCTGCTCCCCACCTGCGGCTGTGGGGTGGGAGTCTAGATTGGGACTGGGATTGGAATAGGGATAGGGATAGGGGCAGGGGGGTGTGGGCACTTGAACGGCAGCGCTTTGCCTCACAAGTGGCGCTCCACTATCATCAGAGCTGGTGCTGCTGGAGCCGCTGCTGAAGCTAGATCTGCTGCTGGAACGGCGTCTGAGCCTCGAGCGGGCGTCGCAGCCGATATTAATGCTGGCGCTGCCCGACGAGAGCCGGCTGCTGCTGTAGGGCATGTAAGAGCTCAGCGGTCGCCTGCGCGTGCTGCCTGACTGGGCTGCGCAGCTGCCGTCGCTGGGTCTGGCACTGGACCTGCCGTCACGCGACAGGATGTGGGTCATTTGCGTGTAAGTGCGCAGGCGGCGGAGGCTCTTTGGCAGCGAGACTGAAACTGACATTGCCAGATCCCCGTCCAGCTCCGTCGGCAGCACCAGGGGCACGAGGGGAGGGGTAAACATTGGGGATGTTCGGGCCAGGGGAGGAAGATGGGATTGAAGAAAAGTTATCAAAGCCAGAGGAGGCAGCAGCGCTGTTGAATATTCGTTCAAGTCGGTCACAAATCGAGTCGGTATAGCTGGTAACAGTAGCCGTCGGACTTAAGCTGTCAATCGCCAAGACTTTCGATAGCCAGACCTCTCGGGGATACGATGCTCAAATAAGTGCCGAAAAGATGGTTGAAGAGAATTATGGCAGGGCTCAATGCAAAGTTGAGATACGGTATGGCGTATTGAATCAAGTCGAAGAGGCTGGATGGGTGGCGTTGCGAAGGTTCAGTTTTCTCTCTGCGAGGCAGCGTACAGTTATACCGGCTGCTTCCGTGAGGATGCCCGCTCCACCAGCTGGTGAACTCTGATGAATTCCCACTACGCTCTGATGGTGATGACCAAGTCGGACAATTGCCAGCTCCCGAAGCCAGTCAAAACGTCTAGGGAGGTAAGGATAACCTTGGCCTGCCTGAGCAAGAGCCCACGCGACGGAGGAGGGCTATTCTTTCTGTCAGGTACAGGAATAGCGAAATATGCCGTGGGACGGTACGGTAGGGTACCGTAGATCGCCAAGGTGGGAAAAAGGTGTGCCAAATTAAGCAAATATCCGGGGATTTGTGCAAGGGGGCCGATCGCTTGCCTCACGTTGCGACTCCACTCTATCGACAAGTAAGTCAAAGTTGGGGCTGCGCTGGGCGACGGATTGAGCGTAGGATTCTTCTTCGATGCTGATGGTGGTTATTCATCGCCAAACGGACCGGGGGAAGAAACGTTTTGTAGATGCATCTTGGCCGCCGCGGTACGTCAGACGCAGGCCGCCTCGCCATGGAGAATGAAGACAGCCTTTTCTTTTCTTTTTTGGTAGGTATGGGCATGCGGGTTCTAGAACCACAGGTGACGGAGCATTGGAAGGGACCTAAGAGGAGGGGTGAGTGTTGACTTGATTCTCGGTCGAAGCCGCCGAGCGCGGGCTTGTCAAACATTGTCTCCCTTCCATAGCTGGCGGCGCTGGGCCTCGTGAGCGTGGAGGGTCGCGCCACTGGCTCTGCCCCTGCCCCTCCGCATACGTCCCATTCCAGCCGGGCAGCAGTTACCGTAGAATTCAGAAGTCTGGCGCCCCCCTAGGGCCTGGTTGAAGCCAGGCGGGTCTCTGCGCGTGGCTTGGGCCGGTTGTGGAACAAGGAGGAGGGCATCGATGCTTTCGACAGCCCAGACGCCGGCTGGTCAGCTCGCTGATTGCGGGCGGCCTGGCACATTGAGACAGCTAGCGAAGAGACAGGGTCTGAACGATCAAGACTGTCGACGGAGAACTTCAGATGGAACACAATCTGACAGGTTCCTCCTGGAGGTCTGTCGGCAAACTCCCCGAATCTCCCATGCAGCCGCAACAAGGTCAGGGACATGTGGTGCAAGCCACACAGCCGGGACCATCGAGGTGACAGTGCCCTACCTTGGGTCGCTAAAAACACACCGGCCCCGCCAAATATAGCGATTGGGCTCAAAGCCAACGATCCTATCCACCTCGCGATGGGAGTCCATGTCATCCACGTCAACGGACCGTCACAAGGGACGACGGAGACAGTCACGGCGATCGTACGTCAGAGCTCCTTCTATGCCAAGAGAAAGGTTCGGCCATTTCGGGGTGCATTCAGTGCATGATGGCCATGATGTAACAGCAGATGGCTGCACGTTTATCTGTCGCTGCCGCAGACGGCGAGGCCAAGCCAGGTATCCCTTACAGTACCCGCTGTACCACCGCCGTGTCCTAGCCCAGCGGTCGGGGCTGCCGTGTGCGGAACGGGTAGTGGCACGGCTTCAGGTTTCTTTTGCCGTCACAGGGGGACTTTGCTTGCAGGAGGGAGAAAGCCGTCTCATTGAGTAGGGACCTAGGTAGTAGATGTGCTAATAATAATTAAAATACTGCCTCGTGGATTACCTTCACTTGCCAATTTTCCATCTTTCCGCCTCTGCATAGAGTGGGTAAAGGTGATGTTAGGAAAGCCAGGATCTCGACATGGGCGATGGGAAAGGCCCGGGCATCATGCGCTCCCTCTCCTCTGATCCCACGGCGCGCACTACAGTAACAACAGGAGGCGCCAAAGTAGATTGGATTGGATTGTGGCTTTGATGTCATGCAACGGCGATTAGCGAGGGGGCGTCAGGCTGCAGAGACGGGCCAAGCCTCTCGGCTGCCCTAGCGATCGCCCAGCCGGTCTCGAGACGCCCTGCACGGGATCTACCATGATCCCACGAGCACACGAGCACTTGAGGTGGTTTCCATCATGTGATTTCACCGGCTACGGGCATCTGCCGTAAAGGGAGCATCTTGTTCAGCTGGCACTGTTACAGAAGGGTTGTTCAACGCCGCAAACGGCTATCAACTGTACCAAGACCAGTCCCAAGCCGGTTTCGACAATTCATCCTCATGCAACCTTCGCCAAAAGATGCGTTTCTCGGGATACGCAGAGCAAAGAATCTCCTGCCGTCTTCAGGCCGGCCTAGGTTTCATGCTTCCCACGCCGAGAAAAGGAGGGATGACCACACATACAACAAATCACTTGGCAGACGCAATCCCCGGACACATCTCGACAACCTAATGTTTCCAACCCCGCCCCTCCATTCCAACCTTGTAGACTCTCTCTCTCTCTCTCTCTTTTCTCTCTCTTTTCTCTCTCCTACCTACCGAGTCCGGGCGTTCTCGACGAACCCAGGTCACATGTTCCACGCAGCCGGAGCCCGACCCTTTTTCTCCTTCTTCCTCTCTTCCTTTTTTTTTTCTCTTCGTGGCACACACGCATACCCCTCCCCGTCTGCAGCACGCATGGCACCAAGCGAGGTATGCATCGTGGGAGATGTCTTGTGCCAAACAGCTCTGATATTCGAGACAAGACCGCAGCAAATTCGCATCGCTTTTGCTCCGGGTACCAACGCGCCAAGGAATCGAGGGAGAGAATGCAAGCGGGGGTTGAGGTATCCAATGCACCCCGCCCCAGCTCTGGCTGCGTGTTCTAGAGCTTCGGGGACCACCATTGCCGTGAGCGGGCGCCTGCTTCTAGACTCTGAGAGACACTCCTGCGATTGCTGATGTGTGATGGGATGGACCTAGTCCCCCAGCGACGGCCGCGCCAAGTTGAGGTTGAAATCACACACTGTGTCTTGTCTCGCTACTCCGTCGTTGGACATGAATGAATGTGCTAGCGGTGGGCTGCAGCCGCCTTGTCAATCAATTCCATTCCTCGCCTAAGCTCATTGACTGGTCCCAGTGAGCTCAGCACAGGATCGCCGTTGCAGGAACTCCCGGGGGATCCGTCCCTCTCGGTGATCCTTCGCCTGGATTAGCTAGCCCCTGCCAACGAATGGAAATGGACCATTTACGTACTATTATTGGCCTGGATTCGGCTCATTTGTATCGCTATTCCTACCTTTATGCCGTGCTTGTGTCGTGTGAAGTCCTAAGCGGCCGGAGGCTGACCCGGCAATGCAATCGGAAAACAGCCACAGACGGCTTCGCGATATGCCGTGATAAGTTTCAGACATGTGCACGAGGTTGCGTCCTATGCAAAGGAACAAAGACTCATGTGTCTGCACATTATTCGTCCTGGCGATTTGGAGGGCGTCGCGAGGGGCCCATCGTCTGCCTGGATGGATAAACCATACCCCTCGTCACAATAATCACATGGCATGCATTTAATTTTGAAATCGAAGCTCCATTCTGAGATCCAACAGTCTCAGTCGTGTTGTCATCTTCATTAAACTCAATTGAAGCACTTGCCTATCATCACAGACAGCCCCATGTTTCGGTATCGCTTCCAAAGCACAAAGTAATGGGCATGGCCGTGAGGTGAACGTTGTGATGCGTCTTTCGGAGCAGCAACTCCTGCGTGCCATGACAACGACAGAGCATTACCTCTTGAACACAGCATTGCCCATTCTTTCAATGTCACGCCACTCTTGACTTCCTCTGGCAGCTGCCTCCAGCAGTCGAGCCCAAGCATCCGCGTCCTTGAGTTTCACTGCTTCTTCTGCGGCCTTGACACGCATGCCGCACTTTTCGTACATGCCTATTGATTCGCCTCGCTCTATGTTCGTGCACTTGGGTATGAATATTGCCGCCGTTCGGGGGTTGCCAGCCTGCAATGTCAGGTTATAGAATGGCTGCATGAACTTGGTTAGCATCAACCACGTCTCGAGTTAGCGGGCTACGTGGACGAACCTCCCAGCCGATCGGGCTTCTGCTGCTTCGCGCTATGTCCTCGATCTCACTCCAGTCCCGCTTTGCAACAAGTGCTCGTAGTCTGTTACTCACTATTAGCATAATTTCCGTCGGGAAGACCAGCAATGGATCATGTCTGGACTTCATTAGCCGGCTGGGGCATGCTTACCGAATCCACCATGCCACTTTGTCTGGCACTTTGAATTCGCTCTGTATCTTTTTGGCTCGTCCGGAATAGCCCAGGCGAATCAGTTTGAACATCGTCGCATGCACGCTCAAGCCCGTGAAAGTGTCGGTAAGGTCGCGATCAAAAGCCTCTTGCATGCGAAGTAACGTGGCTGCCTCCTTGAGGGCGTGCAGCTCAAACGAGGCCTCCTTGGAGTCTGACAAGAGCTTCGCTGCCAAAGCAAGCTTGTCCGAGGACGTGCGGGCGTCGGGCTGTCGCAGCGACTCGCGAATGAAAACATTGGCACCATCCGTCCTTCGGTCGTCTTGATAGTAAAGATCCTTCAGCAGCGTGTTGTCGCCTTCTTGTATGGCCAACGCTTCCACCAAGGCCGTGGCCGTTGGTCGGGCGTTGATCACGCGGAAGAATGACGCCAAGGGGAGTTTCTTTTTCAGCTTCATTAGGACCGACAGCATGAGATCGGTGTCGCCACTTTCGACTGCCTTGTCCAGAGCGAGCTCATCTTCCTCCATGTCCAACAGCAACGGTACCTGTTGTCCTCCTCGCGGCTCGTGGTTCAAAAGTTCTGTTGCTAGCCTGGTTCGCCCTTCATGGTACGCAGCTCTGGCAATCTCCTCAAACGATATCCCTGGCTTGCCCGATAGCCTTTCCACTACTAATCTGCAAATCGTGTCATCGTCCTCTGTGCCAACGCGGACCTTGGAGCAGGCCCAGTGTACGTAGATTCGGTCAGACGGTATCTTTAGATATCCAGCAATCTTGAGGGCCAGTAAGTACTCGTGACGGCTCAGCAACCGGCGTATCAGACCCTCTGGAGTCAGGCGCTCATACTGCGAGAAAGACAGTGGCATTCCAATCTCGAAGAAGCGCACAGCGTTCAGAACACGCAAAGTTTCACACATGCGGACAAACTCGTCGCTGTCGTAGAGGTCAAGAACCGATTTGCCAAAAGAAGCAGCCTTCAATAAGCGTTTTTGCCAATATGTGTCAAACTCACGACCTGCAGCGTTGACACAGGTGTCCACTGCTTCGGTGAGGTTCGGACGAATGAGCTGAATGTAGTCATCCGCTTTCGGAGACTCCATCTCAAGCTGCCCAACTGCGTCGAGCAGTATTGATGCCGGCGCCGAGTCGGTGGCTTGACCAAATGCCTGGACAGTTTCTGGCGGAACTCTCTCGAGAAACTCGCAGTAGTCGTTTGTCAAGAGATGTGCGCCATCATAATCTATTGCCATGAGCATCGTGCGCAAGGAAGCAGGACCAGGGAGCGTTACCGGAGATGACGTGCACTCGATTACTGTCGTAGATGTAAGTTGCTGAAGTTTCATCGGGGCCAATGATGTGAACTTCATCTTCCCAGGCGATAATGGCATCGCTGCCGCACCACTCGACATATAGTGGCGGTGTGTGCGAGTTAGAATCATGCTCAAAGAAGCGTTCCTGGAAGTTGCTGGATATGACGTGCGCCTTGCCGTTTTCTGCGTACAGGTTCACGTGCTCGCCATTTGGAGAGACGCTGATGTGAGTGAAGGGACCAATGTCCAGGAACCGATCCTCGCAATCCGTCGCGTCCACCACATACACTGTCTTTTCGATGCTGAGTAGTACTTCGACAGACCGAGACAGGGTATAGTATGGAGGTATGATACCCCATGAGTGCACCTGGCCTTCGGGCGTGGAGGCGAGCTGCTTTGGTCGGGGTTCCGCATATGAGTTCACTGTTATTAACGAATTATTGCCGAGAAGGGCGACCATTCCTTGGTTGTAGAATCTGGGCTCATCAGTAAGCTGTCTGGATCTCACGAATAGACAATGGCCGCGTACCGACACGACTCGACGCCAAAATTATCGGCTCCGTGACCAAGGGAGAAGTGGCTGAAATCGCCTTGAAGATCGTAGCAGCGCACGTTGCCATCGGCGGTAACTACCACCAGAGTCTCCTCCTCAGTCCATCCGAGTCCTTTGATTGGACCTTTATCCCAAGAGATGCTCTGGAGTCGCTTTCCAGCGAGGCTGTAAATATCTATCGAAGGTTTCGATGACCTCCCAGGCTGATAGGCATGAAGCTTTGAATCATCCCGCCAAAGAGCTGGACAATGTTAGAGATGATGTGCTCTGGTAAGGTATGTTGTATGTTGAGCGCAAGATGATCCATGTACAGCTCACAGCTTTGGAAAGACGGCATCTTCTTATCAAAAGAAAACATGTAGGGGCAGAATTGTAGGGTGAAATACCTATAGCTCCGGCATAAGGGGCTCCAGCGACAATGTAGCTGTCGAGATCCAGATCCTGGTCAAAGACGGCCGTGTACAGCTGCGTCTTTCGAAACCACTTATTCCCTACACTCTCCCACTCGGCGCGCGGGTGAAGAGTATCCATTGAGTGCTATATCATGATGCTCATGGATTTGCCGAGACTGTAATCGATCGTCACTGCTCGTCGTGGTGAAGCGAGTAGTGGTGGTCGAGAGGCTGGGAGCTATGAGCCAAGGCAGCTACCTAGGTACGGTAGTGGCTTGGGAGTAGGGATAATCCTCGGCTATCCCGCATGCGTGCTTAACTCGGGATTGGGCAGGAGGTTGCATCATCTTACTCCCACCAGCTGCCCCGCCACAACTCGACACTTACCATACGTGCCCGCCTGCCGCCCGCATCCAAGTACGGTGTGTTTCTCGAAAATGTGATGGTAATTTCTCTTGACCATCGCCAACGTTTGCTCGCACACGAATCCTCAGCCAAGCGTGTACTTTGCCGATCACGCGCCGTGGAGGGCCCGTTGCCAACATGCCCAACTGGAGAGATGAATATCTCTCTTCTTTCAAAGATGCCGAGCTTCAAAATCCAGTCAATCTGGACCTAGTACAGATATGTTCGTTCTCTCAGATAATGCCGTAGCCGAGTGAAACCAGGAAACAAAACAAAACAAAAACTCACGCCTCGCCAGGCTCTCAAATGGCTGACCGAATCTCCGCTTTGGAGGCTGAAAAAGCTGTCCTGGAGGGGCATGTGTCTCGGGCGAGTAAAGGAAAGACTTCGTCCGGCTCAGTCGATGCGTCCAAACAAGATGCTGCATTGGCGCCCGTCCGCCTCGAGCTGGCCGAAGCAATTCGCGCAAAGGGCGTCGCCGAGGCACGACTACGGACGGCCGAAGACGAGCTTGATAAACTTCGCACCAGGACCAAGGGCGACTCCAAGTCGATGCGCGAATTGAACTACGAGGTCAACTCGCTCACGCGGAGGCTGAAGGATCAGGATCATGAGCTGAGAGAGAAGAGGAAGCTTCTTGAGGTACTTGGACCGACAGTGTACGAGTCCGCAACGCTAATCACAACAACAGCAAGTCCAGGATGAGATAATTGCCCTGGAGATTCAGGTTTCCATGGCTGAGAAGGAGAGAGACAAGGTCAAGAAAGAGAACAAGGAGCTCGTGGATCGCTGGATGAAGCGAATGGCGCAAGAAGCAGACGCCATGAACCTCGCCAACGAACCTCTGTTCGACCGAAGCCGATGATATACAGCAACCTGCTGCCCGCAACAGGCCAGTGACTCTTGGCTACAAAGTCTATTCCAAATAGGAGTACACGCCCCGGGTTCGTAAACGCATTCGCCTTCCAACACCTGCTGTCTGATGCCTGTCATGTAAACACTTCCCTTTGCGCGCCTCATCCAATGATTATGCCATATCTAACACATTTATCTAGTTCACTTTCGTGTCGAAACAAAGTACTCTCCGCCTGCATTGGTCCAGCTGACGTATCCTTCGGGGTATATGCATTCCTCGACTTCGAAGATGGTGCTGCCAACGTCATTAATGTTGTGGGCATTCTTGGAGTCGGCCACAAATGACTTGAGGGAGATGACCTTGCACCCTTGCTTGAGGTCGAGAAACATGCGGACCAAATCGTCGTTCAGCTCCGACGTGAAGGCTTTGTTGTTGACGAGCACCACGTCGGCTCGTTTCAAGGCATCCAGTATGCGGGAGCTTTTGCGAAAATCGCCCCGTTCCAGATGAACCTTGCCGGGCTTGACGCCCCATAGCATACACCTTGCCTGAAACTCCTTTCTCTGCTGTTGGGCGAGGTTGCAAGCATTCTCCATGATCTCGCAGCCCCAGCTCTCACACCCAATCTCCAGCGCAGCTTGCAAAGCCACGTTGCCAACGCCGGAGCCCAGATCGACAAAGACATGTTCCGATGTCATTTTCGTCTGCTCGACCAGTATCTTGGAGATGAAGGGGTGTAGGAGTTCGCCATAGACGTAGTCGGTACCGTTCTCGTATTTGGATAGCAGCTCAACCTTGGGGGCGACGGTTCGATCGTACACCTGGTCAAGAATAAAGGCAACGAGGTTCCGCGGTAGTTCATGGCGCTTGTCGAGATTCCGCTCAATGACTCCGTCTTCCACCAAATCCAGGAGCACTGTATTGTAGTCTCGTAGCGCAGCCTTGAAGCCCATCAAGTCCTGTATGTTCCGGTTCGAGGCCTTTTCCAGACGCCGGATGATGCCATTGTTCTGTTCTGTAAAGGGTTCGGCCTCTTGCTCGGTCAGGTAGGCTTCGGCAACGTGTCGCACGATGCGGATGCTCGCTTCTACCGCATCGATCTTGTCCTTGCCCCACACGAGTTCATATCTGCGCACGGATTAGCAGCATGTCCGTGGAAGAGTGTCATCGATGGATCGTAAAGAGCTCACCTTTCCCGTGGCTGCAGGCTAGGATACTGCAGTTCTATGGCAACATCTTCCTTGGAGGCGCCCATTATGGGGACACATTTGAGGTCGAGGGATGCGACCTGCACGGCGTGGATAAAGTTCAGCCCGTCCGGCCTAATCTCGAAGGCCTTAGCGTTCTTTAATTTTCGATTAGGATCAACGTAGCGACCATCGGCCGTGCCCATCCGCTGCCTCTTGCGCGTCTCGAGGTTCATCCAGCCATCGTCCTCGTTGTCGCTGTCCTTGTCAAACTCCGGGCGGTCGCTGGCAGGGGACTTGCGCTGGGCGGCAGCCGGGGCGACGCCAGCCTTGCGCTTCCGCTCGATGCGCTTCTCGTCGGCGGAGGACGGGTACGGCGAGTTGCTCTTGTGGCGGTCGAGAGGCGACTTGGACGAGGGGCGGGGCGTGGACGAGGATCGAGAGGAGGAGGAGCCTTTGGCGAGCAGCGGCTGGTCGGGCTTGGGTTTTGGTCGAGAAGAGGGACGGTCGACGACGACTTTTTCGATGCGGATCTTGGGCGGGTCGACCTTGAACTTGTTCTTCTTGCCGCCGCCGAGGAGAGGCATGATGTCGGGGATATTCGAGAAGAGGAATGCTGGACTGGAAGGGAGGGGGGTTCTCGATCAAAAGGAAGGCTGAGCGGCGCGACGCGCGTGTGTGGCTGCAGGTGACGGCGGGGCGGACGCAGATGGGGGTTTCGTGAAAATGATGGATAAGCGGGAGGTCTCAGATGCAGAAAAAAGGAATGAACGGATGAGAATGAATGGGTTCTAGAAGCATGAAAGGAAGAGTATCAGCCGCGAGGCATGCGGCAACCGATGTGCGCGTAAGCAGAACAATGACCCAAGAAACCGCTGAAGCAAAGGACTGTGCGCGCGTCTAGCATATCATGGTTCGTGTGCAATGCGATAGGTTGCGTATGTAGTTCTTTGGGGGGGGACGTTGGGCCTCAGGCTGATGGAGGTGGGCGGATGGGGTATCTCGAGTGGAGGCAACCGCATGCTAGGCAGACGAGGCGGCGAAGAGGCAGCTACAAGCCCACGGATAATACGATAACGGTTCTGGCTTACGGATGCTGGGCATGGCAAGTGATCACGGGTCGAGATGGGCAGGACAGGTAAGTAGGTAGGCAGCCAGCCAGCCAGCCAGGCCGTGTCCAGGGATTCTTGTCAAGGGACCTTTTTCGACCTCCTGACAGCATGTTTCCTATTGGTTCTGCAGCAAATGGCCGTCCAATAGGCTTCGTTGCTCGTGGACCCGCCCCCGTTATGCCACGCCGATCGGAGCTGCAGGTGCTGGTGCTGGGCTCAGGGTCTGTGGGTCCCCAGCCTTTGACAGGTAGCTTACCCTGTACCTTCGAGATGCCTTCCAAACCTGATACTCTGCTCCTGGATAGGCCGGAACTCGGCGTCGTGTGATGCACAACTGACGTAAGGGAAGAACCTTGGGTTCCAGCACGAGTATACTTGGGCCAAGGGGATTGTATGCATGGGCAAAGCATTGCTGTGAGTTGTCATTTTCATTGTGTGGTCGTTTCACACACCAGCAGCTTGTTCCCCGCAACGTTGTTCCTTGGACAATGTTAGACAGTTGAACAGCCTTTCGAAGAGGACTGAAGAATGAGCATGTGCAATGGAGCAGGCCCCCCAAAGGCAACTCGACTATGTGTTCAAAATGCTCCGTCAAAGCCTGTAAAGCTTCGTACTCCACCGATCCAGGTGGAAATGCTCTGCGCTATGGCGACTTGTATGCCCTTGAGTCAATGTGGTCCCCAAAATACTGACTCCTCTCGGGTATGACAGTGCTTATTACGTTGGTGGACCAGGTGCTCGTGTAGTTGCCGCTTCGCACACTCGCCCTGCGATCTTGCGGAACACCCTCTTCTGCTAGGATGGAGACTTCCACCTGGCGCTGGATCCCGGGCGCCTCTATCTCGCTAGACGTCTGATGAGATATCGTTGACTTGCCCGTACTGGTCTCGTGACTCAGCTCTGATAGTTCTGCGTCGATAATGTGCTCTTCGCTGCCGAGACGTGTATGCTGCTCTGTCCCGTGCGATACGCGGCGACTCTTGGATCTCCACGGGTCTAGACTGACGGGAGCGCTCACGGTGCCGTCCGAAGGACCCGAGAAGGGTATCTTGGAGCGGATGGCGGATACCAGGGGACTGAACCATTTCTTGAAGTGCGGGAAGAGCATGGGAAGATTGGTGGTAACCACCGCGACAAACGTTTCGCGGACCGCCCAGCTGCCGGCCAACTGAGCTCCGTTCACAGGATCCTAGCGGTACGTTAGCACGGGGGTATGCAAGACAGCGAGAATTCGCAGGACGGACTTACAGAGACAAGCAGCACCACGCGGAGAATGGCGGCCATGGTGACAAACAGCCCGCAGCTAAAGAGGGCAACAAGCCATGTCCTCTTGAACCACGGCATCTCGGCCTTGAACAGCATTGGCATGGGGATGGCAATCAGATACAAATCGGTTGCGACGTTGAAGCTCAGGTAGGTCCAGATGAGGGAGGGAGATATTGCGGGCTGGCACTGAAGCCCGGGGTTGGGGTTGATCTGCCACATGTGGGAGAAGGGCCGGCAGCTCAGAAAGAGGTTGAGCATGACGACGAGCCAGCTGGCGACGATGAAGCAGAAGCCAAAGTAGATGCGGCCTCGGTACCCTTCCAAGTCTTTCATCAGGCGGAAGTAGAATGTGCACATGGCTCCCTTGAGGAGCCAGAGGAGGACGGAGTAGCTTGACCAGCCGGCGAGCTGGATTTTGGACCCGAGGACCCTGTTGTAATTAGTTGCGGCGTACGAGCTGGATTGAGGGAGAAAGAGAATACCTTGTTTGGTATTCTGAATCGTCGGGACCGAGAGCTTCCCGCTGCTCATCTGTCATGGAGTTGTTTGCCAGCCCATGCGCTACATTGCCAACACTATATGCAAGAGCAGTTTCCACCGAATAAAATATCTAAAATGACGATTAGAAGTCGGTTTGGGTTGCCCTTGGCACAGGCACTGCTTACCATGGCGAGTACAACCAGGTAATCGTCCACCCACAGATTCTTCCACCCGATGCTTCGAATCCGGGCAAACGTCCTCAGGCCAGTAATGGCCAAGGCAAGCGCCAGGAGTGTAAAGGCTTCGACGTTGAAAGCCCGCAGCGAGGCTATGGCCGCCTCCATATCAGCCTGGCTGGGTGGTTGCGAAGTCATGGCGAGGCTTGTTGTTCGTGTATGTGTGTGTGTGTGTGTGTGCGTGTGTGAATATGAGTGTGTATGGGAAAATCAAAAAACAACAAGAGCATCAGGAACAGCAGACAGCATCCTTGGGGAAGGGGGACTGGCTCGGTCCAAGCTCTTTTGCAGGCGGGAAAATCTTGTACTAAAGGCAAGCAAAAAGTAAAGGCAACGCCATCGTCATCTTGCTCAACAATCGGGTGGCGGACGTGGAGGAGATCTAGGCGCACGGCACTTGCGATGTTCCTTTGGAAGACGGCCTAGTGGTACAAGTCATAGCGCAAAAATACTTGTTTGGTAAGGAAAACACCAAAAGCTTGATCTGATTCGACGTGTATGGAGGATAAAAAGCAAACAAGAAGCTCGAGCGGTGCAGCCATTAATGGCGTCGCGGCGGAGGAAGAGGAGGAGGAGGAGGGGAGGGGAGGGGCCCCCGGCCGCTTCTGGGATGGGCCGGGAAGCGCCACAGGAAGCAGGTGAGGTTGCATCTAGATCAAAGATCAGAGTCAGAATAAATGACCCGACTCGGGAAGCGACGAGGGCACCAAGGACCTGTCCATCAAACACCTTGACAGATAGATGGGCCTCCCCTCCCCTCCCCTCCCCGGGGCACAACCCCTGGTGGTCCTGCATGGGGGAATATCACGTCTGCCACGGCCCAAGAGGTCTCAGGGTCTTCTCTCCTGTCTCGGCCCTCATGGCCGTGGACCGTCTTGTCCGGGATCGTCTTGCGGAAAGCTCGAACATGTGGGAGAAGAGTGAGACATTTGTCTCGTGTCGCGGGAGCACAAACGCCCATGCCCTTTAGGCAAAAGATCTTCGGTCCTGCATGGGCCCAGCTGGCAATGAATCAGGTTTCCTTTCTTTCCTTTTCCCCGACGAATCAGAAAAAACCTGATTCCATAATCACAAAGTCAGCACCGTAGCAACACAGGCCCTAGGAAAACTCACTCGAAGTGTTAATCGAGAAGGTCTGCGGTGGACATGCCTGAGTTGTGATAAAACCACGCTGGACAGGTCTCATACATCAGATTGGAGACCATGCCAGTCTGTTCCCACCATCGTCCGCTTGGGAAACGTAATACCAACCTCGTGTCGCGCCAGAGCTTCCTCCTCAGGCGACACAGAAGCCATAGATCCATTCGACAGGTCTCATACACGAGGCAACAAGAGCGTGGATCGAGTCGGAATGCTAGCCGCTTCAGCGCCGCCTTGGCTGAGCGAGCCACGCAGATGACAGGTCATTATTTTCCTCCACGGCGCGGTGGCGACAGGCCGTTAGATGATGCCGTCTATTACCTAAAAGGTTTGCCGTTGAGAGAGAGAGGGGGGAGAGAGAGAGGGGGGAGAGAGAGAGGGGAGAGATAGAGAGAGAGAGGCGGAGGGGGAGAAAGAAAGAAGGAAAAGACGGTATCGTGTCGTCCGAGTTGGGTTTGTCTGGCTTTCGACGTCGGCTGTTGTATCGGGTTCCCGTACACCACATTGGTTCACCTTCTTGCATAAAAATACCGAGCCTCGACCCCGCAACTTTGTGCACCCGTAAGCTTTGCTCACCTTCCCACTGCCTTTCACTCTAGAGACACCCGGAACTCGGCCATGGAGCATCTAGACGTCGTGGTCATCGGAGCCGGCAAGTCCAT
This sequence comes from Stachybotrys chartarum, assembly GCA_001021365.1. Lineage (NCBI taxonomy): Eukaryota > Fungi > Ascomycota > Sordariomycetes > Hypocreales > Stachybotryaceae > Stachybotrys > Stachybotrys chartarum. The sequence continues at coordinate 1,036,607 of LDEE01000002.1, read as the reverse complement.
CTCCCCCGCAAACCATGCCGGAGAGCGTAATGTAACGAGCAAGAACAGGCTGGTACGGACTGGCGGCGGCCAAGCAGCATCATACTCACCGTCCTGACCACTCAATGGCCATCCTGGACGCAGGCTCGAGCGTCGGTGGTGTGTGGGAGACCAAACGACTCTACCCGGGCCTCAAGACCAACAATCTGCTGGGTACGTACGAGTACCCCGACTTCCCCATGGACCCGGCTGTCTATGGTGTAAAGCCTGGACAGCACATTCCCGGGCGCGTGATACAGGCTTACCTCGAAGCCTATTCTAAGCGGTTTGCCATATTCGAGCTCATTCGATTCGGCACAAAGGTCGTCTCGGCAACACATGAGCCCGACGGCGGTTGGGTCCTAGATTTTCAGACCGCATCGCAGGTCGATCATGGGCCAGTTGCCGCTTCGAAAATCATGGCCAGGAGGCTTATCGTGGCGACCGGCGTCACGTCCCAGCCGTTGATGCCCCATATCAAAGGCCAGGAGGACTACGGCCGACCCCTTTTCCACTCCAAGGACTTCGGCACCTTCGCCACCACTTTGGAGACATCAAACAGGGTGACCGTGTTTGGAGGCACAAAGTCAGGCTGGGACGCCGCGTATGCGTATGCCACAAGGGGCGTGAGTGTCGACTGGGTAATTCGAGGTTGGTCCAGCCCCTGACGAGATGCTAATTGATCGTCGGATTTCGTTGTTGACATGTGCGTGCTGCAGCAACTGGCCATGGAACTTGCTGGATGGCGCCGCCGATTGTCACGCCGCTGAAGAAATGGTTGGAGAAACTCGTCAGTAAGTAGGAACCTGCCTCTGAACTCTGCGTGCCTGCCTCCAACCATCCACGACAGATACTCGGCTGGTGCATTGGTTCTCTCCCTGCATCTGGGGCGACGACAGCGGCTACGGCGCCATCAAGTCCTTCTGGCACGGCACGGCCGTCGGCCGTGCCGTGGTGGATGGCTTCTGGAGCGTCCTCGCCAACGACGTCATGCAGCTTATGGGCTTCGACAAGCACCCTGAAACCAAGAAGCTCAAGCCGACGACGGAGGCTATGTTCACTGGCACTTCTTTCAGCATATTGAACTATGACACCGACTTCCTCGAGCTCGTTCGAGACGGCCCCATCACTGTCCACGTGGCGGATATCACCCATCTCAGTCAAGGGAAGGTCCATCTAGACGATGGCAAGATTCTAGAGTCGGATGCCATGGTGGCTGTGACTGGCTGGACCCATATTCAGCCGCTCAAGTTTCTGCCAGAGGGCATTGAAAGCGTGATAGGACTTCCTCACGCACACCCCACGGCACACGAGTCTCTTCGGAAGAAGGGGCTGTCAAGTCAGTCTGAGCTCTGGGAGCAAGCCGACAAGGATATTTCCTCACGCTTCCCACGGCTCAAGGCTCCCATGAAGATGAACCAAAGATACAGACCAATCACCGAAACAGATGCTTTCCACGTCAAGGCGGAAGATGATGTTATGGAAGCCACACCGCAGAATACGCTGACGCTGTATCGCTTCATGGTGCCCGGCTCGCCCGAACTCCTACGCTGCAAAGACATCGCCTTCGCCGGAGCCGTCATGAACTTCAGCACGGCCATCTGCGCGCACATCCAGGGGCTTTGGATCACCGCTTACCTGGACGGAAACCTCGCCCGGGACCCAAGCAGCGCCGTGCTCGCCGAGCCGGACGACGACTCAAAGGACAACAGCAGAATTTCCCTTCAGAAGGTGCAGTATGACACGGTTCTCCACAACAGGTTCGGAAAGTGGCGCTATCAGCAGGGTCCCGGGAGCGTACGGCCAGATTTTGTCTTCGAGGCCGTGCCGTACTTTGACATGCTGATGACTGATCTCGGGCTCAAGGTGCACCGCAAGACCGGCTGGTTCAAGGAGATGACTGATCCGTACGGGCCTGAGGATTATCGCTCGATTTGCGATGAGTGGCTTGCAGGCGCCTCGCGCAGCAAGCAGCAGGCTGAGCTGTAGCTTGTGCCGCCTAATCGCATGCGAAACGTGGTACACGGAAAGAAATAGAAAACAAGACGGTCCATATTGACTTTGGTAGTATTGAAGAGCATCTATCGCTTGAGTGTTTTTTGCTTCTCCGCATCCGTGGCGACATTGCGGCCCTCCACCAGGAGCCCCTTTCTTCGACGCACGCCGTCCATGTACCGCTTCGCCACGTTCTCCTTGTCCGCCAACTCACCTAAATCCTCCAGGTCATCCTCCGTAAAGGGGACCCAGAAGGGATCCTCGTCCAGAATCTCGTAGCCTGTGAAGATGAGCTGAGGTTGCGCCGCACCGCTGGTTCGCTTGCGCATCTCGTCGGCGAAGCCAAAACTCTCGGCCACCGGTAGGAGTGCCTGGATGGTGAAGAAAGGGGTACCCTCCTTCATCGTTTCGGCGACGACGCGGCCACGGCGTCGTGTCAGCACATCGTACACGCGGCCCAGAACCTCTGTAGACGCCTGAATCTCCACGGAGTACATTGCGAGCAGAATGCGCGGAGACCAGTCGAGGAAACCGGACCGGATGAGGGACTGCATACACTTAATCACCTCGCCGGTAAGTCGGCCCAACGTGTCCCTGGCAGAGCTGTTCTCCTCGGAAAGGTTCAGCGAGATCTCTTCAACAAACACAGCGATGCCTTGGACGGGCTCGTTGCACAGAGGTCCTTGGGCTGTGGCCAGCTGGAAGGCGTAGGCGATCTTGTCGGCGAAGTGCGCTGGGTGCAGTGCTTCCCCAGCTCGAGGTGCCGCGTCCGACTTCGCATCACCCGCAAAAACCTTGGTGAAGATGCCATCCGGCGTTTTGTCCACGAGGATGTTGGGTCCTGTTCTTCGCGGTCCAAATGCAGCAATGCTATTGACGACATCCCTCCAACCCTGTCTTCCTTTGTCAGCCTCGAGCAGTTTCTGGAACTGTGCCTTGAAATCCTCGATCGATAAAGTAGTTCCCGCAGCTATATCCGTATCCGCCTCGACTTGTTCCCGGCTCTCTTCATCTTCATCTGCCCCAGAGGGGTCTGCACGGTCCGTATAGATTCGCTTTGTCACGTCTGCGTTCTTGATGAGGAAGTCCGTAGCCTCCGCTGGGAGAGGGCGAACGCGGACAGTCAAGGATACTTGTTCTGATCTTGTCTTTCCTCTGAAGACGCCACGGCCGTCCTTTGGGTCTGCAGAGGAAGGCTTCATCTCTTCGGCCCGTACAATGGTCTCCCGATAAGGTACGATGGGAGCTCCAGCCTGAACTTCGCACCGAGCGAATCTCTCTTTCAAGTCGGTGAGACATCTTTCCAGGTGCAATTCACCTGCCGTGAGCAAGACGTGCTCACCACTCTCGAATTGCTCATACTCCGCGCATGGATCACTTTGCACAAGGAGGTGCAGGCCCTGAATCATCTTCTCGAGGTCGGCAGGGTTGACAGGTTCCAGCGCAACGCGAACAATGGGCTTGCCTGTCATGCTGATTCCGGCAAGGTTGACAGCGCCTTCACGCTGACTGCATAGTGTTCCCGATTTCAAAATTTTACCCTCGAGGCCTCCGATGCCGAAGACAACGCCGGCAGGCACTGAGCTGAGGGACTCCAAGTTCCGGCCCATAAGCATGTACAGCGCAGATACGGTGACCTCCTGTGGTTGAGGGTCTGCGTGAGGGTGCTCGGGAGACCATTTTGGTGGGATAACGTATAGGGTGTCGCCGACAGAAAGTGTTCCCGAATACATTCGGGCAAAGCCAATCAAATGTTCGGGATCGATCTTCTGCTCTTCCATCGCTGGGACAATGCTGTCTATGTCGACAGGATCAAGCGCAGTTGTGAGACTAGCCGCAGCATTCTCTTCAATTAGATTTTGGGCTCTTGCCGCTTCAGCCCTCTTCTTCCTTGCCAGATCCCTTGCTTCCTCTCCAGTCATCTGACGAGTCCGTCTTTTGTTCTCGGGTAGTTCGCTTTCTGGTATAGATACCATTTTGCTGACGTAGGCGACAACAGGGTCTGACTTCTCATGCTTGAATGAGATCATGGCGTTTTGGACTGACTTATCGATGTAACCGAAACCAGGCGACTCCTTGAGCATCTCTGGCATGCGCTCTGCCTGGGCCATCGGTGGGGATGGCAGTGACTCGACCACTGAAACAAGCAATGCCGTCGATAAAGGAAGCCAAGACGAAAACACGGTCGTTAAAAGCAGTCTTGGGTCTCGGGCTTTGATGACGTGAGGTGCTATGGTGATGCCCAGCGACTTGGTGATCTTTTCCAGGAGCGCTGGATCCCCCTTCCCATGGTCACCTCCTGTGGTGGCTTGGTATGCAGTCCATACTGGTTCCAATACGAGCTGCACAAACATGGGTTTGAGGTTTCGCCCCTTCAGATGCTTTGGCCCAAGCACCTTTTTCGTTTTTGGGTCCAGGTAGAAGTTACCCCATAAGACCTTTTCCATTACGCCGCGTTTGATGCCCAGCTTCTTTTCGTATAGGCTGGCAAACTGTCTGCAGGTAAAGGCCCATCCGTCGATGGCGCTGCTGAAGATGACGTTGTTTCTCTCGGGCGCAAAATATAGATCTTCGTCATCTCTTTCCTCGAACTGGACTTCCCCATCATCGTTGATTTGGTCAGCGAGCGCGGACTCCTTGGCAGCCGCTGCTACCTTTGCTCGCTCTTCCATTCTTTCCCTCCAGTCAAGATCCTCTTCCATGCGCTCACCCTGGAAAAAACTGCCCAGTACTGCATTCACCTGCTCCAGAAGCCTGCTGAGGTGGACGTAGGCCTCTGCAGGTGTCATTTTGAGTTCGGTTACTAGTCTGTCCATCTTGTTGATGACGAGGAGCGGTTTCAACTTCTCAATCCATGTCTGACGGAGAACCGTGACAGTCTGACTACAGACGCCCTCAACAGCATCAACCAAGACCACTGCGCCGTCACATAACCTTGAAGCAGTGGAGACTTCACTGCTGAAGTCGATGTGCCCCGGTGAGTCGATTAGGTTGATGAGATATTCCTTCGGCTCCGGCACAGCATCAGGGGCTGACCGCCTTAGCATGGAGAAGAAAAGAGAAATGGCTGAAGATTCCATCGTGATGCCTCGTGTCTGCTCGTCGGGTCGTGAATCCAGATACCGGATCTTACCGGCGAGCTTGGGAGAGATGATGCCATTGGTGGCGAGCAAAGCGTCTGTGAGAGAGGTTTTCCCATGGTCAACATGGGCCAGAATACATATCTGTTATACTGTCAGCGTCTATCACAATGAGATGACTTCTGCGTATCATACGTTGCGAATGTCTTGGGACTGCTGTTGTAGACTGGCCAGCTTCTCTGGTGTAACGACCGGCATCGTGGCGGTTGGCTATTTCGTCTATGCACTTCAGCCTATCCTATCGTCTCGGTGTGGAAACCCAATAGCCTTTCGCAACACAGCTTCAGGGACCTTTCCAACAATATTCGCTGTACTGAAGACGTTCCTGTTCTGCTTGTGGATGATGATTTCGAGGTTTAAATCGCGGGAAGTGGAGGGGCAAAACGTGCATAAAATCAGTCGTCCAGCCAGCAAGCAGCTATTTATTTCACAACCCATCAATCTGCTAGAACACCGCTTACGCGACCAGTTCGTTACTGGCCAAGCGTGTGACTCACACAGGATTTATCGTTATGGAAACATAAATGGAGCATAGAGAGGCAGAAGATTCATTCAAGGTCCTTGTTCTGTTCCTCTCTTTCGTGCACTGAGCCCCGCGACGTCAGCGATGACTGCACCGTCCAGGGTAGCCTTTGACTGGAACTAGCCCCACCAAGCCAATACCCGATACATGCATGAATCATCGCGCTTATCGCCAATCCCCCACTATATCGCTGTAACGATATTTTTAGCCCTAAGACTCGCTCACGAAAAATTGACGAGGGAGGTGCAAGCCCCTCAAGCAGCGCAAAATTTCGGGTGCCCCTCTTCCCTCTCGAACCCGACTGATAGGCGGGATATCAAAGACACGACAAGCGACTGCTCGCGAACCATGTCGACCTTTCAGAATGGCGCGGCCCCGGCCCGTGCGATGGATGACGATAGCGATGTGGAGGAAGAGGCCCTGGTAGCCGAGTACAAGGAACATGTGCAGTACGAGGACGGGGAGGAGCTGAGCCAGACAAACTCCCTGAGCCTGGCCCAGCAGACGGACGACATCCAAGCTCGCCTGGTGCAGGCTGCTCAGCCTTTGGATTTCTCTGCCCCCCTGGAGGTCAAGTTCCAAAGCTACGACTCATACTGCAGTCTTTTCCACTTCATTCTGAACTCGGAAGGCCCAGTTGACCTGGAGCCGCCCTCGGTTTGTTGGCCCAAATCCCGAAGCATGGCAAGATGTGACAGGCTGACCGTGTGCGCAGTACTACTGGGCGTGGGACGTTATCGATGAGTTCATCTACCAATTCAACTCGTTTTCGTCATACAGATCTCGAATCGCGAGGCAAGCATCGAACGAGGAGGAGATCCAAATCCTACGCGAGAACCCCAACACATGGGGTAGCTACAGCGTTCTCAACGTTCTATACTCGTTGATCCAAAGATCACAGATCACCGAACAACTTGCAGCCATGAAGCGAAATGAAGACCCCATGTCTGTGGCTGGCGAGTACGGTTCCAAGAACCTGTACCGCATGCTGGGTTACTTCTCCATCATTGGCCTACTGCGTGTGCACTGCCTGCTTGGAGATTTCAGTCTAGCTCTGAAGACGCTCGACGACATTGAGCTTAATAAGAAGGCCATGTTCGCGCGCGTCATGGCAGCTCACTTTACCACCTACTACTACGTGGGATTCTCCTACATGATGATGCACCGATACGCGGATGCCATCCGCATGTTCAGCCATATTCTGGTGTACGTCTCGAGGACCAAGAACTTCCAAAAGAACGCCCAGTACGACTCCATCACCAAGAAGAACGAGCAGATGTACGCCCTCATCGCCATCTGCGTGGCCTTCCACCCCACCAGGCTGGACGACACCATCCACAGCGCTCTCCGTGAGAAGTACGGCGACCAGCTGCTGAAGCTGCAGCGAGGCGGACCCGAGTCCCTCCCCATCTTCGAGGAACTCTTCCGCACTGCATGCCCCAAGTTCATCTCGCCCGTACCTCCTGACTTCGACAACCCGGAGTCCAACATCGACCCCGTTGAGCACCACTTGTCCATCTTCATGGATGAGGTCAAGACCAACATGTGGAGCCCCACCATCAAGTCCTACCTCAGACTTTACACGACCATGGATCTTAACAAGCTCGCTGGTTTCCTTGAAGTCACTCCCGACGAGCTCCGCTCCTGGTTGATGGTGACGAAGCAGCGCACAAAGCAGCTGCGATGGCAAGACCATGGCCTACTCGAGGGTGATCTCGTCAATGTCAGCGACCTTGACTACGCGTTGCAGGGGGTATGTTACGGTGAATTATCCCGACTGAGATTATCTGCTAACTCTGACGCCAGGACCTCATTCACATCTCGGAAGCAAAGGTTGGAAGGAAGCTTGTGGACTGGTATCTCCGCAACCTCTCACGTACGTACAACTGATATATCCAAAATACTCGACTGCTCAAGTCCGGGTGACGTGCTGGCGGCCGTGACTATCTAGTCATTTGCAGCAGGACAGAGGAACTAAGGCGGTGTGCACGCCTAACGGAAGGCGGCATGACCCTGGCGTACGGAGTTGGAGGCCTCGCACTGGGCGAGGGAGTATTCTTGCACATTAGACTGGAAGATCACCAGTCTGCTGCCTATGCTAGCATATCCATTACATGGTAGACATGAAAAGAATTGATGAAGGCATAACAACCTAAGTTGGGTTAACAGTGATTGCTCAGTACTGTTCACAAACCCTTTGAGCACAGGGACTTCCAACGTCCATGCACTTGATTGTCTGACAAGGGTCCTGCCTGGTCTAGAACAATGAGCAAGGGAATGGCAGGGCCTTGTGATAGGTCCACTTACATCACGGACATCTGATTCCGAATTCTAGTCTGTATTGCTGTATTGGAACCAAGCCCGAGATGTATGGCGGTGACCTCGACAAGCAGAGCGCGCATATGCAGGCTATTGGTTTATCAACCAACCTCGCGAGGGGCTATCTTGAGTTGGCTTGGCATCTTCGCAAATGTGGGACGCGTTGGATGCCATCATGTCATCACCGAGGAGCTTGTTGTTGTTCTCCTTTTTGTTGCTGTCGTGTTTCTTGCTGGACTCTTGCATTATCCCGATGTGGCTTGCTGAAGCCATCCTATTTGCGGGCAAGCCACAGTTGACATGGGCCGCAGTATGAACACGCACAGTACCCTGCCACTATATTCAATGCCGCCCTAGCAGTCATATGCTATGGTAACTCGCCGCCAAGAGCACCGCCGGTTACTCGGCAATTGGCTTTTCTACAAGCCACGTCAGATTCCCTAGCGTTCAGCTATACAAGGGTCACTAGGTGCCATGAAGAGTCATTCACATGTTAGATAGTCCATGACTTGGCGAGGTTGCAGCATATACCCACGAACGCCCGCTCTTACACCACCTCAGGTGAGAAGGCTGCGAGTGTGGTACCAATGCAGCAAGACTTGGAGTTTATCCCTTCGTCGCTTAGTTACCCGATCATAGCGTTTCGGACTTATCTCTGCCATATAATAAAACGCGGTTCATTGTGAGCACTTTCCCCTATCAGGCCCCTTGTCTTGGTGTGACTCGCATATTTGATTGTGCTTTAGCGGGTGGCTGCAGAAAGCTGCGTTGGAGGTTGGGATCAGCGGCAGTTGCCTGATATACAGTTCCGGTGAACTCCAACTAACGGGACCACACATACGCTTTGGTGGTCAACGAAGATAGAGAAGATGGGACTCAAATTTTCACACAGGGGAAGGTTGCCTCCGTCTGGCCAGAAACCCCTGCATTCATAACCACAGCCGTTGCGGATGAGGTGAGAGAAAACACCATCTTCTGATGAGGTCGACTAGCCGGGCCGTCCCTCCACCCCACCCACACCGGCGCTCACCCCCCCTGTACAATTTGGGTTGGAGGTGAGGCCCAGGGTGCCTGTTAGCTGCAGTGGCCATCACGCCGCCGCCCCGCGTCATACACCCGACATCTCCGTTGTACAGGCGAGACACCTACCACGGCGTGCAGAGGTCGTCGCCGAGCAGGTAGACGCTGAGTACCTCGGTAGAGCACTACTGCCTGCAGGTAGGGGGAGCTTTACTTAGAGTTTAAGCATCGACTTGCCTTGCCTCCATACCTTACCCTCGGTTACCGATGACTCTAGCTGACCGTCATTGTGGTTGCACAGCTTTCCTTGCAGCAGGCCTAACGAGGTGGGCAACACCTCAATTATCTTATCTTGTACACCGTGTTTTCACCCAGCACATCCTTTGCGCTCGACCCTGGCAGCGAATCGATTCGTCTCCCAACACCTCGTGGTTTTGGTATTGGCACAAGGCTCACCCGCTGGCTCTGCCATCTGATAGCCCTGTGGAGGTGCTAGGTCCGGACAGCATCTCAGGGAGGTTAATGAGTTTTAGTACCCAGTACTTACCCAATGCACCTGCGCCGGCAGCATCCACCAGGTATACACTACTTTTCTAGTGACCTTGCGACTGCAAGCGAGTGCCCACAGTTTTCGCTTCGCTTCCCATCGGCCAGCATCGTGTCTTGGCACTGGGCTGATATCATTCTGTTTCATTCCAGTCCCTTGTTCCAAGACTCTTCCTGCTCAGTTTCCCCTCGAACAGCCTACTGCGCCAAAGCTCAGCCCCTTTGGGTTTTGCGACAGATTTCTAAACCAAACTGAGGAGCATCCCACGTCGAGCTGCGCACGGAGCTTCGTTGTAAACTAGAAACTGCCTTAATTGCCTACCCACTTCAAGTTACCTTCCTTCCCAACCTTATTCATTCTTCCTTCCCATCCGCCGCCCTCGCTTTCCACCAACTCGCCCTTCCCCTCTCACCGATCATCAGCAAGGGCTCTTGAAGCCTCCTTCGGCTTCCACGTCGCTCTGCTCTTTCTTCTAGGCTATTCCGTCCGTGTACAGAGATTGCATCGCATCTGTTTCGATCTGCGCTTGCGCGAGTGCCTCCCGTCGACAACGTACTTGGAACACCGAGGTTTCTGTAGCCAGGACCGAGTTCTCATTCATCAAACATTCTTTGGAGAAATCGATAGCGACTGCAGCCACGACTTGCTCACCCGAGACACCTCGAGCCTCTCGACATGGATCCACCTCAATCAAACAACAGCCAAGACCCTGATGTCTCGCCAAAAACAGCCACAGTTCCAGACCCCAAAACCTCCAGTATCGAGTATTTCCCTGCCGGACAGAACGCTGCCGAGGGACCTAACACGAGTGGGAGGACTAGTGAAGCCGACAGGTCGTCAGAACGGCGTTCAAGTGTATCCTTTGCCTCCCAAACCACGAAGCTGAACGAGTCGATCGCGAGCTCTGCTGAAGAAAACACCACACAACACAGCGCTGCTCATAACGACGAGCGGAGGGGCAGTCAAGCCGAACCTCTTGCTAGGAAAGCCTCCACTTCCTCTGTCAAATTTCGACAGCCTCGCAACCTGTCGCTGCCCCAGGGCAACCAGAAACAGACGGACGCCTCGCGTATCAGAGCTAGCTCACCACCACCAAAGAGGTAAGCAGAGCGTTGAGCAACATTGCATTTGCACTACGAAGTCGACTGCGCTTTTCATAGGCCACGTGCTTAGTATCGAGAGTCGTAAACCCTGACGATCATCCGTGGTGGCACGTGAGGGAGACAGGGCTTCCCGAGAAGAACAGGCAAGCGCCTGTTCTCGAACCTGGTTTGCGAGGGCTATTGCTTGTGCGCTTGAGACCGGCATCTTGTTCCATTTATAGGAACCTGAATCATTTCTTTTGGCATTCCTCGGGGTATACTGGTGCCGACCCCAAACTTGTCAGCATGTCAGATGTCAGGATTTTGGGCACAGTCTGGGATCCCTGACATTGGCTCGACACGATGCCTTCGCCGCATCTGCTAAATGCAGAGACGCCTTTGGCTTGCAGCCAAATATCTTACGGTGAAGGGATGGTCTCTTCACCCAGCCTGGGTTGGGCAAGCAGTCCCGAAGACCATCTTGGCTAGTGCCAGGTTGCCTTTACACCCTGTCGTCTCTGCCAGCAAGCAATCCAGAAACCATCCCCTCCTCGCTTCTCCAAAGTCAAGGCCCCACAACCCCTGGCGTCCGGTGCTTCTTTTTTACCCCGCGCACCCTTTTGTCGTCGGAGCAAATCATGTCATGCGGAAGATCTGAGGGACTGGGCAATCGGCCCAGTGGCCCCTGGACCAAAAAGTGCCTTTTGGAGGAGAGCTTGACAGTCAGAGGCCTCATAGCCACGATGCTAGTGCCAAATTGCCGCAAGCGCTGCAAGGACATCGTCCCCTTATCTGTTTTCTCAATCCTTCTTCCCCGCCCCTTCATTTCTCTACTTGCTTGCGCTGCTTCGTCCCTGATTTCAACTTATTCATCTTTTGTTGATACTGTACATACATCTTGAAACCAGGAACAGCTCATAGGTCAGAATGGCGACGCTAACGGAACCCCCCGCGACTAGATTCCAGCGACGTGTCGCGTTTGACAATATCCCAATTGGAGAAGCCACCAAGCACAACATTCCCGGACTGTCCCTCTGCACAAAACACAATGGATTCCAGGCGCGACGCACGTCGCGTACCTTTATGGTCGGAGTGGACGAGAACAACTATTCCGACTACGCGCTCCAGTGGCTGTTGGACGAACTGGTCGACGACGGAGACGAAATCATTTGCGTTCGAGTAATCGAAAGAGAGATTCGCGCACAGGACAAGCAGTACCAGGCCGACGCACAGGCTCTGATGAGGAACATTGAGGAGAAGACAGGAGATAACAGGGCAATCAGCATCACGCTGGAATTCACGACTGGCAAACTACACGACTCCTTCCAACGACTGGTAAGCTATCCATCTTCAACAGCCGACAGTCTGCGCTTGAGCTGACATTGGCCTGTTGTGCAGATTCACATCTACAAACCGGCCATGCTGATTGTAGGGACAAGAGGTAGATCCTTGGGGGGCATTCAGGGTCTCGTCAACACCCGCAACTCATTCTCAAAGTACTGCCTGCAGTACTCACCCGTCCCGGTAATCATAGTGAGGCCTACCGAGAAGCGCATCAAGAAGAAGACCAAGCGCGCAAACGATGCTACTCGCAGGACGTATGTTGCCATGCTAGCGGCATCAGATGGGGTTCATGAGGCCGACAGCGACGGCAGAGTCAACTACCAGTTGGAGTCTAACATTACCGCTGAGGAGGAAGCTCATCAGGTGGCAAAGGAACTCGGCCTGCCTGCATCCTTTGATCCGACAATCAAACCGCTGCAATACACCCCACCGACCAAAGTCCGGCCTCAGGAGCGGAGGGCGTTGACTCCATCATCCACACAGACGGGTGCTGACAGTGATTCGGAGAGCGAAGATGAAGATGGTGGCTTCGAGGCAGTTTCCGGGCAAGAAGCGCTGCAGAACCAACAAAACGTGGAACGGCAACAGAAACTGGAGGCACTCCATAAGATGGAGGTGGGCGAGGCTGCTGCACTCAGGATGCCGGTCAACGACGATAGCGACGACGATGACGACGAAGACGACCACGCCAACGCCCAAGCTCAAGCGCAAGCTGGTGCTGGTGTATCGTAAAAGAAACGGACCGTGTGAATCATCAAGCAGACCACCACCATGCCTCAAAAACACTCCACCAACCGGAAACTCCTCAGCTTAGGACCACCCCACTTCGGAATACGGAAGAGCATCATGCCATCCCAGCGGACGGGAGGTGAGATGATGTCATTTACGCGGTTTCACCAGCCATTCATTTGTTGTCAGAATTATCATCCGATCTACGCGTCGGGAACGAAATTTGATGGCGGCTTGATGATGGACTGTGATTGACCGTGCACCGAATCAAAGGCGTCATTGAGGAATCGCTCAACAGAGTCATACAACCCTTGAAAGGCGTGAGGAGTTCATGGTGACACGAGCCGACCATCTTAGCGAGGTTCTTTCGAGCCACCAACGGAACGAGAGAGGCAGACTACGGAGCGGAAGCCTGCCGGTCTGGCACAACGAACGCAGCGGGGGAAGACCGGCAGGACAACATAGCAATTTATTCATGAGCTCGCTATTTGGTACCGTGTAGGGCTCCTGACTTGGTATACATCACGACAGAAGCCTGGACCTCAAAAAGAACAAATAAGGAAGACGCTGCAAAAAGGGCCGAACCACACGGGAAGGAGAGCTTCGACATGCATACTGCAATAATCAAGGCAAGGCGGGACAGCCTACAGTGGAGATGGGGTCTGCTGAGTGATTGATTGACGCCATGTTTGTCAACTGATCAACAGGGTGTTGCTTTGCCGATGTCTGCGTGGCAATGATGTTTGTACGGATCACCTTTTTGGTCGTTTACTTCAAACATGGCAGAAGTGAGCATTGCTGAAAGATATCAGCCCTGGTAGCCGACCCCGAGGAACTGCAGCGTTTTTCCGAAGAAAAAGGTGCCCTGAACGGTTAGAGTAGATATAATTGGTTCACTGTTGAGCCTCCAACCGTGTCGTTATATTCCATGTGATATGCTGGTAATAACAAGGATGAGCACCAATCGAGAGTCGTGCGCGTATGCGGGCGCATCACAAAGAGGAGGCAATACAGTCCAGGGTGCTGGAGCGAGTGCTTTCCCTGGGAGGACGTCGTCTGCCATGGAAAATGCACATGCATGTGCGTTTACTCTGGTCTCGTATCCGGAGGTCGGCAGGGACAAGTTTTGAGCAAGCCACCTAGAGGGGCGGTGGGGGTGGCAGTTTAGCGGGCGCCCCGCACCAGCTCCGAGCCCCAAAGGATGCTGAAGATCCGGCACTCATAGGGCACCCTGGTGGAGGGCCAACACGTAATCGTCAGGGACAAGGGCAGGGCAGGACGGGGCAGCCCGTCGAGGTAATTTCACTCTCGCCATCATACCTTACCTACCAACTTACTTGGCTACCTTACGAATACCTCCGAGCACGTCGCGGCCAGCCTCGAGTCCTCATCCGACCCGGTTTCGCCCAAATGCCCACGAGACCAAGGACGGAGACTCTGCATCGGGGCTGCGCATATCCCACTTCACCACCCGGCGCCCGCCTAGCCGTCATCGCCAGCCAGCACCAAGACCCATGTGGCCCTTTTCCCGCTGTGACGCCGACGATGCCTGCGAGGCAACCGATCCCAACGCCGTGACGCTCTCGGTCCTCATCTCCACGATTCCCTTCGCCGCCCTCTTCGCCGTGGTCAATGTGGTCGTCATCAGGCACCTCTTCCCCAGGCTGAACAGCGCCCACGACGCCCGCGACGGGGAGGACCACGTCCTGCCCGCCCACGCCCCGGCGGCGCTGCGGCAGGCCCACGCGGAGCACGGCGCGAAGAGCTGGAAGCGCAGGGGAGCGGCGTGGACGTTTGGCTCGACGGTCGCGCTCGCCGCTACGCTGGGGGCGCTGATTCTTGCCGAGATTCTCGAGGTCTTCGACCCCCTGGCGCGTGCCCTGGCCCTGCGTGTCACTGTGCCGTCGCTGCTGTTCATGCTGGTGGTGTTGGTGCCGTGGCTGGAATGTCGTTCCATCGTCAGCAGCGCGGGCTGGAGCTTCCAGCGCACGGCAAAGGGAACACTGCCGCGGGTCGCATGGAGCATGCATACGATTCTCTTTGCGGGCTGGCTGCTCGCCTTTTGGTCGGTGGGCATAGCGGTTCCTGTCGCGGCGACGCGGGGCACCGCCATCGAGGACAAGAGCATAGTCGAGACCCTGACCCGCGGGTGCCTGGAGAGGGTGGGCGTCGTCGGCATCACGCTCATGGCCCTGCTCGCGGGCTTCGCGGCCGTGTCATCGCCCTGGCACACCTTCACCGATGTCTCGACGCGCAAGAAGCGACCCGTCACCGAGGCCGACGTGAACAGGAAACAGGCGGGCCTGGAGGCGACCAGCGAGATGCTCATCACCAAACGCCACCGGCTGCAGCAACTGGAGAGGCGGCTGGCGACGAACTCGCACAACTCCCGGGCCAACGTGAGCAGCGGGCTCGTGGGCAAGATGATGGGCTCCATTCGCGGCCCGTCGGGTGACGAGGCCGAGATCCGGGCGTTGCGTGTTGAGATTGCTGGCCTCGAGACCATGGAGGCTAGCCTCTCGTCCAACCTCTCCCTCATGAAGAACCACCGCGCGGCATCTGTCCGCGCCTCGACGACGGTTGGCCGCTTCCTCCTCGCCCCCTCGTACGCCTTCAGCTGCTACTGCCTCTACCGTATCCTCGCCACGTCCCTGACCACGATGCGTCGGGCCTACTCGCCCTCGGCTAGCTTCTCGAGCAGCGACCCCATCAACCGGTTCCTGGGCTTGCTGGCCCGCCACTGGGACCCCAAGCTGGACCAGCTGGCGTGGGCGCGGATCATCAGCTTCGCGCTCAGCGGCGTCATCCTGCTCGGGAGCGCCAACAGCGTCGTCCAGACGTTCCACCTCTTCGCCAAGTGGATGCCGGGCCTGCTGCAGCATGCGCAGGCCAACCTGGCGCTCGCCGTCGGCCAGGTCGCGGCGACGTACGTGATATCGGCGTCGCTGCTGCTGCGCAGCCAGCTGCCCGGCGAAGCCAGCTCGGCCGTCGGCGGCGTGCTCCGCGGCGCTCTCAGCCCGGGGTTCGTGGACGGCTGGTTCGAGGGCTGGTTCCTGCTGGGTAGTCTGTTGACGGGCCTGGGCATCTGGATCGGACGCAAGCTCGCGGGGGACGAGGAGTGGGACGACTACGGCATGGAGGAGATGGGAGCCAAGAGGTCATGAAGCTTCAGCGATGGTCTTGTTTGGGAGAGTGGGATTACGGGAACAGGCGTTAATCCTTTCCATACATTGACGAGGAATAATGAAGGAGTCCTATGCGAATTATCATATCTCTAACCGTGTATCACTAGTCTATTTACCCCGTACAGCGCTTGCAACATGCGGATACAAATGTTCTATACATGCGTAATTCAGTTTTAATTCTTCAGTTCTGGTGCCCCTTCCCCTGGCGGTATGTCGGCGACCCCCGTAGGCTGTGCTTCCCATCCACGATTCTCTTTCCACAGACGAAAGGCCTCCAAGACGGTGCTCGTAACCCCCTCGCTCACCATGTCCAGCTCCCCTCTTCCCTCCTCGTCGAACCTGCCGCTGCGAACCTCGTCCTCCGTCACCCACGCCCAGTCCACATGCTCATCCGGCCGCAGCACCACGCCGCCCCCCGCCTGCTCCACGTCCACCACGAAGGTCGCCTTGCCCCAGACGTCGCCCGTCTCGCCAAAGGTGCAGACGCCCGTCGCGGCGTCGAAGCAGCACCCGTNGCCGCCGGGGACTTCCCAGCGCAGCGGGTACGAATCCGAGGGCGCGCGGCGGATGAGCAGGGTCTTGAGGGGGCCGGCGCGCGAGCGGGCGAATACGATGGCGCCGGCCATGATGTAGTCGATGTGTGGGTGGGCTGGGAGGAAGGCGGACGGCGGGAGGAGCAGGGGTGCCGGGAGAGAGGGGGATGTGGTGAACTCGAGGGGCGGTGAAGGTTCGTCGACCATGATGCTTGGTGTTTGATGTCGGGGTAAGTTGGCTTGCCAAAGTATTGCGAGTAAGGATGCGTCGTTTTCATAAGTTGATAACGAGTAATGACTCAAGGTAATGATGTTGGAGGATGGCTTAGGCGGTCGTGAAGAAGCAGTAGTTGCCTTTCAGGTTCATAGAAGCATCTGCGAGAGAATGGAAATCGGCCATCAGGGTTTTTCTCTTCTAAAAGCGAGTCGAAAGACATCTGCCTGGCAGGCAGTCACCATCCTGGTGCCGGACGGGGTCGGGGTCATCCAACCCGGCTTCAACTTGCATGATGCTACATTTACTGACTCATCGTGGACCCTCC